>CM042336.1:646703-724203 GCA_023566125.1 Zingel zingel | reverse complement strand
CCTCCACTCAAACAGATGTCACATCCCACCAGATTCCACAGATACCCAGCTTTTCAACTAGAGGAGAACTATGCACCACAGCTGACAGCTGTGATTAAAGCCTCTAAAGCTGGCTGTAAAATCAGGCTTAAATTCTGCTGCTCTTCCCTGAGGTCAATACTTAATACTCCACTGGTACATTCACTAATGAAACTTTCTTAGAGAATAAATATCACAAAGATGCCACATGTATCATTTTCAAACCATTATATTATTATCAGATAAACAGCAATACCTTTGTTTATTGTTTGCTTATCACTAAACAAATGGGGTACTGTGCAACATAGTTGTTATCACACGTGGTTCTCAAAGTCGAGACTACATTTTCCATAGACCCTTCCTTTATTCCATGTTTAAACACACAATAGCCAAATGTATCCTAACGGCATGTGCATTAAGAAATATAGATATTCCATCAGCCATGTCCAATTATATTGTCACCTCATTCATATATGGTATTTGAAGCCTTTTAGTTTCAGATGAGCATGTACTTAAATGTGTAGAATGGGAGCTAATTATGTCTAACAAATGTGCACTGTTAGAAATATTGGATTTGTACCGTGCCTGTCTACAGTATTAGCAGTTATAGCATGCAAGTTTAAGTTTAAGAACAAAGTAAAGACTGCTTTAAAAACTGCCACAGTCTTGCTGCTGTGTGAAGTAGGCCTGGGCGATATGGACCAAAAATCATATCTCGTAATTTTTAGGCTGAATGGCGATACATGATATAAAGCTCTGTATTTTCTACAAAGTGCCACATGTGAGATGTCACAAGCACTTTTATTAAAACAAACCGATCAAGTAAAATACAAAGACAGAGGTTACTTCCCTGTTTGAAAATATAAAGCTGCCAAACATTGCAAATGAAAAAATATCTCAAATAAATAGCCTATTTAAATAAAAAAAATAGGCCTCTCTCTGAGAATGCGCCTTCAGTTGTTTCCAAAAACAATAACTGACTGATTATAAAATAGAGTACAATTACAGGTTTTCTCTCCTGCTTAACAGTTAAACCTACACTGACAGACAAAACGCTTGCTGACCGGCTAGGACATTACATGTCATTTAACTGACGCTTTTTTTTATCCAAAGCGACTTACAATTGCTATATATGTCAGAGGATGCACGCCTCTGGAGCAACTGGGGGCTACTACATTCCACAACAACCCGCTATTCCCTGATATGCTCCGCAACGCCCTGCTACGCCCTGAACTGCTACAACTATTATTTCTAGTCATAGTTCCATTATCTTTAATGTTACTATAACTGCCACTGTTCATCATTCCAACTGCAAATATTATTATCACCTGGTAGAGCGCCCATATACAGAGGCTTAGTCCTCGACGCAGCGGTCGCAAGTTTGATTCCGACCTGCGGTCTTTGCTGCATGTCGTTCCCCCTCTCCCCTTTCAGGTCTAAAGTTGTCATATCTAATAAAGGCCTAAAAATGCCACGAAAAAAATCTTTTTAAAAAATTAAAATAAATACAAAATACAAAAAAATGGAGAGGACAGGAGGAAAAGCAACCCCTGGCATCATGTTATTTAATACAAGTTGGTTACTTATCTTCACTTTCTTGTGTTCAACGTAAAATTAAGCAGTAAAACAAATTAGAAATCAGAATTTGGTTTATTGCAAAGAAGGTTTTCGCATACAAGGAATTTGCTTTAGTGTTTTGGTGCATTGAAGAACTGGCTTACAAGATTTCTTATAAACAATCACTGCAGGCTCTGGTGGGAATTAACCTTGTGTGTGTGATGTAACTAGAAGTCTGTCAGTCCAACGCGGGGTGATAAAGAACCCAGAATGTTACAGTGGGAATTTTACACAATGCCCTCTGATATAAAGCGTTAAAACAAAAAACAATAAAATCTTCAATTGTTAAAAATAAAGCCAAAAATTAAGTGTGTTATGAGTTATTCTGCCTGTGGGAGGGTTCCAGTCACTTTAAAAGTTGGGAAATTATCTTCATAGCTGCTGTGAGGCCTGTTGTCGCATCCAGTTTTTCAAAAGCAAGAGAGAAGTTAAGGCTGGCCAGACTCCGTGGATAGTAAGGCCAGAAGTAATATATCAACACAATTACCAATCTATTTCTTTCATTTTAATTTTATTTAGGATTCATTTTAAGTCTGGTTTATTTGCAATTGTAAAATTATTAATTATTATTTATTAATTAATTAATTAATTAATTAATTAATTAATTAATGATTACAATTCATATATTCCTTGTCTGTTAGTGAGAAAATATTCAATAAATTGTGATATAATTGCAGCAGCATATTCCCTGTTTTGCCCAGCGGACCCTGATGTCCCTGGACCCAAACACTTGACTTAGAAGCAGTGTATAGTTTTACAGTACCTTCTATTTAGTAGTGATCTCAGAATCACAATAAATTAAACTAGAAAACATTATTTCATGCCGTTAACTTTTGACTCACCTGAAGTGGTCAGTGGTGGCCTAAAGGTTAAAGAAGTGAGCGTGTGACCGTGGTAGTACTGGGCAGCTTCCAGGTATGAATATGATCAGATCAGACTGTGGTAGTACTGGGCAGCTTCCAGGTATGAATGTGATCAGATCAGACTGTGGTAATACTGGGCAGCTTCCAGGTATGAATGTGACCAGATCAGACTGTGGTAGTACTGGGCAGCTTCCAGGTATGAATGTGACCAGATCAGACTGTGGTAGTACTGGGCAGCTTCCAGGTATGAATGTGATCAGATCAGACAGTGGTAGTACTGGGCAGCTTCCAGGTATGAATGTGATCAGATCAGACAGTGGTAGTACTGGGCAGCTTCCAGGTATGAATGTGATCAGATCAGACTGTGGTAGTACTGGGCAGCTTCCAGGTATGAATGTGATCAGATCAGACTGTGGTAGTACTGGGCAGCTTCCAGGTATGAATATGATCAGATCAGAATGTGGTAGTACTGGGCAGCTTCCAGGTATGAATATGATCAGATCAGAATGTGGTAGTACTGGGCAGCTTCCAGGTATGAATGTGGTCAGATCGGACTGTGGTAGTACTGGGCAGCTTCCAGGTATGAATGTGATCAGATCAGACTGTGGTAGTACTGGGCAGCTTCCAGGTATGAATGTGACCAGATCAGACTGTGGTAGTACTGGGCAGCTTCCAGGTATGAATGTGACCAGATCAGACTGTGGTGGTACTGGGCAGTTTCCAGGTATGAATGTGGTCAGATCAGACTGTGGTAGTACTGGGCAGCTTCCAGGTATGAATGTGATCAGATCAGACTGTGGTGGTACTGGGCAGCTTCCAGGTATGAATGTGATCAGATCAGACTGTGGTGGTACTGGGCAGCTTCCAGGTATGAATGTGATCAGATCAGACTGTGGTAGTACTGGGCAGCTTCCAGGTATGAATGAGATCAGACTGTGGTTTTACCGGGCAGCTTCCAGGTATGGATGTGGAACTGTGTGAATGTGACAGGTCGTCGTTGCAAATGAGAATTTGTTCTCAATCAGTGTTTTGTTGGGATTAAGATTCTTGCTAAATATCCGCTAGCGCTGGCTAATTAATGCAGCACTATGTCATCTATCTCAGCCAAGAACAGAGGAATGTTGAGTTACAAGCGAGCAGTCAGTTAAACTGTAGCAGCCTGGTGTCTTCAGGCGATCTGATTAAAGTAAACATAGTAACATAGTTACAGCCGTGCATAATGCCAATACACTGAACTGCCCAGGAGTTTGTGTAACAACAGGTGACTGTGTCCTGCAACAACAAAGCAGTCGCTTTCTCACTTTTTATTTACTCTCTTTTTCCAAAAGCGGCCTTCACGTGCGGTTGGAAATGTTTGTTTCTCCCGCCTCTGCCGCCACCACCACCGAAGCTTGAAATATTCGTTGTTGAAAAGCACCAAAGCTTTGAAGCTCAAAAAATGGCATTGGGTACAGCCCTACTGAACATCCTCCATGACGCCTCCAGCAGGTGCGGAGTGCAGAGCAGCACGTCGGGTTGGGCAGTAACGTTAGTCACCGTAGTCCCGCTGTGGGTCCAGCCCCAAGTGTCGGACAGTGGCAGCTCCAGCAGAGGAGCTCCACATCCGCTCATTAGCTTACGGTCCTTCGGGATGCTACAACAAGCTAACTGTCGCAATGGCACAAGTAATGTTAGGTAGCTACTGCTCTCTTATAAAAAAGGTAAACCTAAATCTGAAAAAAAGGAAATTTGGCCTAAAAAAACTAAATAAAAGAAATTTTTTTAGCGATGTGTTTAAAATTAGGCTAGTTCGTAATTTGCACGTTATAATTTACTGTATTTTCTTATATGCTACTGTATGAATCACGATTGCTTGCCAACTGCCATTGACTGTATAAAAAAAAAAAAAAAAAAAAAAAAAGACTACTGCCAGTTCCTCACACTTAGGAAATTATCACCGGACCTACGCAATGTCAATCTTGTATTCTGGTTGTTGATTGGTTAGGGAGGACGTCCTCCCTTGGAGCATCATATTAAAGTATTCTGGCCAATAACAGATGAGCATAAAAAAAAAAAAAATCCATTCATCCATCTTCGTCCGCTTATCCGGTATCGGGTCGCGGGGGTAGCAGCTCCAGCAGGGGACCCCAAACTTCCCTTTCCCGAGCCACATTAACCAGCTCCGACTGGGGGATCCCGAGGCGTTCCCAGGCTAGGTTAGAGATATAATCCCTCCACCTAGTCCTGGGTCTTCCCCGAGGCCTCCTCCCAGCTGGACGGGCCTGGAACACCTCCCTAGGGAGGCGCCCAGGGGGCATCCTTACAAGATGCCCGAACCACCTCAACTGGCTCCTTTCGACGCGAAGGAGCAGCGGCTCTACTCTGAGCTCCTCACGGATGACTGAGCTTCTCACCCTATCTCTAAGGGAGACGCCAGCCACCCTCCTGAGGAAACCCATTTCGGCCGCTTGTACCCTGGATCTTGTTCTTTAGTTCATGACCCAGCCTTCATGACCATAGGTGAGGGTAGGAAAGAAAACTGACCGGTAGATTGAGAGCTTTGCCTTCTGGCTCAGCTCTCTTTTCGTCACAACGGTGCGATAAATTGAATGCAATACCGCACCTGCTGCGCCGATTCTCCGGCCAATCTCCCGCTCCATTGTCCCCTCACTCGCGAACAAGACCCCAAGGTACTTGAACTCCTTCACTTGGGATAAGGACTCATTCCCTACCTGGAGAAGGCACTCCATCAGTTTCCTGCTGAGAACCATGGCCTCAGATTTAGAGGTGCTGATCCTCATCTCAGCCGCTTCACACTCGGCTGCGAACCGATCCAGTGAGTGCTGAAGGTCACAGGCCGATGATGCCATCAGGACCACATCATCTGCAAAAAGCAGCGATGAGATCCCCAGCCCACCGAACTGCAACCCCTCTCCACCCCGACTACGCCTCGATATCCTGTCCATAAATACTACAAACAGGATTGGTGACAAAGCGCAGCCCTGGCGGAGGCCAACTCTCACCTGAAACGAGTCCGACTTACTGCCGAGAACCCGGACACAGCTCTCGCTTTGGTCGTACAGAGATTGGATGGCCCTGAGAAGGGACCCCCTCACCCTATACTCCCGCAGCACCTCCCACAGTATCTCCCGGGGTACCCGGTCATACGCCTTCTCCAGATCCACAAAGCACATGTAGACCGGTTGGGCATACTCCCAGGCTCCCTCCAGGATCCTTGCGAGAGTAAAGAGCTGGTCTGTTGTTCCACGACCAGGACGGAATCCGCATTGTTCCTCTTCAACCTGAGGTTCGACTATCGACCGAGCCCTCCTTTCCAGCACCTTGGAGTAGACTTTACCGGGGAGGATGAGAAGTGTGATACCCCTGTAATTGGCACACACCCTCTGGTCCCCCTTTTTGAACAGGGGAACCACCACCCCGGTCTGCCACTCCTTAGACACCGTCCCAGACTTCCACGCAATGTTGAAGAGTGTCAACCAAGACAACCCCTCCACACCCAGAGCTTTAAGCATTTCCGGACGGATCTCATCAATCCCTGGGGCTTTGCCACATAAAAAAAAAATAACACATTAAATTGATATAGGAGATACCGCCCAACGGAGCTTGTCCTCCTCTGCTCTCCAGACCGCCCTTTCCCCTCCTGACCTGCAGGTGTCACTGTTGGATTTTAATCAAAAATTTAAAAAGAAATATAAACGATACTGAGATTTTCTAATGGTTTATATGTTTTTTTTTTTTTATTATATGATCTCCCTCTTGCCTCTCACAAATAGAGGAGGAGCAACCTCCTCTGCCTCTATGGACCAGCCTCCTCTGATTCTATTATAATAATATAGCAGCTTATGTGTTTCCAATTAACTAGTCGACGTTCCACTTCCGGGATTGCTCCGGTACCGCCAGAAATCCCGCCGGATGTCCTTCTTTTCGGCCGGATGTCCGTCCCCTTGCTCTGTCTCTGTGCTGGCGTTCTAACCTCCGGTGGATTTCTGAGGACTATGGTTAACTGCTCCTCAGATTTCTGCAGGTTAAATCCAGACAGCTAGCTAGACTATCTGTTCAATCTGAGCTTTCTGTTGCACGACTTAAACTACTTTTGAACGTACACGTTCCACCAAAACAAGTTCCTTCATGAGGCTATTTTGCAGAGGCGCAGCCCATGACGATTGTGATTGGTTTAAAGAAATGCCAATCAACCAGATCATGCATTTCTCCCATCCAGGAATGCTGTGTGGACTAGCCAGACCTTCCTCCGCAGCGCTGTGGAGGAAGGTCTGGCAATGCGAGACTACCAAATAAACTATTTGCTTCGATGTCAGAGGAAACTCAACTGACGGGTTCAAACCTAACAGACAGCAAGGGAGCATCTGTAGTGCCCTCTATGCAAATGTAGTAAATGCAATCTGGTTAATTAGCGCTCAACACCATTTCCCTGCATGCACTAATAAAAGGTGTTTGTAGCTGAAACACATTGTTAAACATCAAAAGTTTGTCTAATGTAGCCCAAAAGCAAGAATCATTTTGATGACATATTTTCTATTACTGTGTGCTGGTGATGACAAGGCTCATGAGGGATTCAGTGTAATCTAAGCAAAGCAAAGTCCTACTCACGGCTGTCATAACAGATGTTGCCAAGAGCCCGGCCAGTCTGCAGTAAAACCTCCTGGTCGCTGGAGTTTAACAGCTGAATAAGGGGAGGGATGAGGCCGGCTTCAACACAAGTACTCCGCATGAACTCTGAAAGTGGGAAAGGTGTATAACAGATATCAGGTCAGTATAAAACTGTCTAGGTTAAGAGCATTAAGTGGGGATTCTCTGCTGTGGTAATGATTTGTGCTAATCAGTCAGATATGTTATATGCTATACTATACAACTATCCATTGCACATACTATATTTTTTTTTTCACATTGTGCACTCAGCCCATTCAGCCTTCTTTATCTTAAGCTAAACAGCTATTTTGTACACATTTGTTTCTGCTTATTTCATATTAATATGGTTGTTCATGTATGGACCAACCACCAAGGCTAATTCTTCGTAAGTGTAACTCACCGTGGCTATAAACCTTTCCTGATTCTGATGATTTTACAATAACTTTTGTCTGGTGCAGCTTTAAACAATCACATCAGTTCAAACTGTCAGACATCAAGGGAGTTGTCTTTAGCCCAGCAGTCACTTGGCTGCTTGTAGACCTTTGCGGAAGCACTGACAGATAAATGCCAGCAGGTTGTTGCCAAGCTTGGCAAACTGCTGGGGAGTGATCATTAGCTGCCATCTTGCAAGCTGCTAAAAAGCCATTCATTATCCTAACCTTTTCTTGTCCCAAGTTCTATTCATGCCTGCTTTTTTCTACTTTAAAAGCTTCCCTTTATGGAAACTTGAAGCTCTCTGATACTGCACTTATGCAAGGTTTGTGTCCCTACACAATAACCTCAGTCAGTGATAAGCTTAGCTCTGAAATGTCAAAGAGGGCTGCTAAAACTAGCCTTGTCTTAAATGGTCTGTCAATCAAACACGCTACTGTCTGATTCTTGAAATATTTTAATCCATAGAAAAGTTCTAAAAATATCCATTACTAACACGGTTGCTCCACCAAATAATGCATTCATGAAGAAAACATGGACAAACTAAAAGGATGAGAGCTATAGAAAGTGTAAAAATGAAATACTGACAAATGGAGGAACAGAAAGTCAGGATGTTCCTGGGTGGAGGGGCTTGGAAACCGAACCTCACCATTTTTGGCCACCTCAGCTATGATGTTGGCCACTTTAGGGGTGCAGGAGGACTGGGGGTTTAGCAGGGTGGGAAGCAGGGGAAGAATGCCCATCTCCTGGATCTTCACACTGGCCTCGGTGTCTGCAGGAGAAGAAAAACATGAACGCATGCTTCTCAGAAATGCAAGGTGACTAAATATTCTCAGTATCGATGCAATCGGCGTATCAATTTCTTTGGGCAAATGTTTTTAAGATAAGGAGAGTATTTTAATTAATTTTAACGACTTTAACATGTGCAACCTGCAAATTCAACGGCATTTCTTTTTTAATTTCATGTTGAAATTGTAGGTTGATTTAAAGGGAAACTATTATATAGTATTTTCAGGTTCATACTTGTATTTTGTGTTTGTACTAGGACATGTTTACATGCTTTAATGTATCCTGTATGTATCATACTGCCCATGGCTGCTGCTCTTGTTGCTCTGCTGGAGCGCCTGTCTCTTTAAGCCCCCCCCTCCCGAGAAAGCCCAGTCTGCTCTGATTGGCCAGCGTGTTTCCTGGAATCTCCGCTGCGCTCCAGTTCGGTTTCACTAGTAGCAGCTGGAGCTACTGCACTGGAGGATAGAGCAGGACTTTGTACCGTGAAAAATACCCAATAAAGGCTTCTAAACCAAATACTACACAACTGGACATGTCCCAGCAGTGATGTGACCCGAAATTGGGGAGAAATGACCAACATAGGCCACCAATATTAAAGCTATCTGGCGTTAGCATGCAGCTATTTAATAGTTAGCATTATGCTAACGTTAGATTGTAACGGAACGAAAAAGCACAATTATAAACATTGTAGATATGACAGAAAATACGGAAAAGCATAATATGTCCACTTTAAGGTGTGCGCCCCCAAAATCTTCTGCCTGTGCCCCTAAAAGTTAGTTCAGGGCTACAGTGCTCAATTACAATGGAATGCACTCATTGCTGGTGAAAGAATGGCACGATTGTTAAGATGACAAACTTAACCATTATTCTTAATGGTGGTGGATAAAGCTCCTGCAGTGAGTTTTGTGCCCATATAATTTCCACACGATTCTGCTCTTTTCTTATCTCACACACACACACACACACACACACACACACACACACACACACACACACACACACACACACACACACACACACACACACACACACACACACACACACACACACACACACACACACACACACACAGATTTCCAGAGACCCTTATGGAAAACTTACAACAATGGAAATCTACTCACTGTTGTTGGCGAGTGCTTTCAGCAGGCAGTCCAGGCAGCTCTCCACGCTGTCAGTGGCACTATCTGTGGACGCTAGCTTCAGCTTCTCCAGGGCTTCACTTAGGTTGTCTGAGAACAGAAACGTTTAATAAACACATTTTGGAAGGTTATTCTTTCAGGGAGATGATGACGGCCAGCACTGGTATTTTAGGGTTTTTCCTGCCATTATAGGGCTTAGGTGCAGCGCATAGTCACATGAACGTAAAAACAATGTGGAAAGCATCTGGACGACGAGCTGACCATAGATTGTATAGGAGCCGACGCACAGGACAGGCGTCCACTCGTCTCCTGCTCACACATGCTGCATGATGGTTCAGGTAGGTACACAGTGGCACAAACAGTGTCATGATCTCTCACACACACACACACACACACACACACACACACACACACACACACACACACACACACACACACACACACACACACACACACACACACACACACACACACACACACACACACACACACACACACACACACACACACACACACACACACACACACACACACACACACCTCTAAGCGCTCTAAAAAACCCAGGGAACACATTTAAATGGAGACCCTGCAGCCACAGTGGCCTGGATGCCCCTTCTGCTCTGCCCCAGCTGATTTTTCTCCTCCACTGTCAGTACGGTTTAGTGTCTTTTGTTGCGACAAAGACAGAAATACACATGTGCATTCAGATTTCAGCAAGATTTAAAAAGTGGCCCTGCCCCTAAAATTTTAAAATTCCAGGTCCGGTAGCGACTTCAGTCTACTTGGTGGCAGTAATGCATCTCTAAGCCATGACTTTTTTTCCTGCAGTGTCTTACACTTTACAATCTTTAACAGCTTTAAATCCAAAATGTTTCCATATCGGCGGTAGTTTTAGTTTTCTTTCAGACTAACTCTGCCATATATCGCCTTGTCACCCCCAAAAATGAACTTTCTAGTAAACAAGCAACATGTACACATTGTAATATCACTTATAACCAGTGTTAGGCAAGCTACTTGGAAAGTCTAGTGAGCTAAGCTACCAGTTATTCTACATTAAATGAAGTGAGTTACCCTCCAAAAATGTAGCAAGCTAAGCTACAGCAACATGTTTGTGGCGGTGGCGTCAGTAATCCTCAGCAGATGTATTTCAGAAGACGAGTCTGCAGAGCCTGAGCTTCAGAATGCTTGGGGAAATGAGCACTAGGGCTGGCTATCAGGTCCCAATAACAATACCGTACCGCAACGATATTTTTGGATACCAATTTTATAAAAATCCATTTAACAAAAAGAAATTACAACATTACAGGACTAATCTTTTTGTTTAGTTTTCAGCTCCTCCTGCGGAGCCCCGAGTTTTTCTTGCATGCCTCCTCGACGTGTAACGTTAGCCAGCCAATCACAAACATGAATAGATCTTGGTAAAAGCATCCTGCATGCTTATTGGCTCACTGATGATGATGAGATTTACTCACTTCATTAAATGACTAAGCATTTTTCAATACTTGATACTGGGGGGGCAATTCGACCAGTGCCTAAAAAGTATTGAATTCTGTACCCAGCCCTAATGGACACTACTACTACTACTACTACTACTACTACTACTTAATTGATCAGTAAAAGAGCTATTCTACTGAAAAGCTATTTGATTCAGAAAACAGCAACACTATTGAGAAGTAGTTAAACCAGAGCCGGTTTAGAACACGACTCAGACTAGTTTCTGCCACGGCCACGCCTCTTTAGGAGACTAGCGGCAGGTCCGAGTGTATTGATTCCAGCGGGAGAAGAACACAGATTATGAGCAATCCTTTCGCCCCGTAGTCACCAAAGTAAATACTGGACCCATTTCTCACAAGCCACATATCTCCAGAACATTCTGACACACATTTTTCAGACCGACACATTAGGAGAAAATTAACTTTGTTTTTTCTTTCTCTCACGAGATCTGGCAACACAGAGACGCTAACGTCTAGCCATAGACTAGCCTTTAATGAAAGTTTAGACTGTGAGAAGGTCTAAGAAATGTTTGATAGAGCTGCACTTTGAGATATATTTGACAGCTGCTCCACATCTCCAGTAAAGATATTCCTCTTTACTTGATCCATACTCTACTGTATATGATACATATACATATACACATATATATATATATATATATATATATATATATACTGTACGATTTACAGTTTGAGCAATACACTGACATGTTTTTGGATGCATTTACTCACAGCCTACAATCTACATTCTCAGCTAAATCTGATTAGGACTGACCTGTCGGGTTTGGTCCAGAAAGCACTCTAACAGCGTGTTCACTCCAGGAACACAAAATAAAATATTCACGCTGCTCCATTCACGTAATTCGTGCTGCCTGCCGCAAACTTTAAATGTAATTGCGCTGCCGAATTCCTGTGAAACGTGCGCGCCACGTGATAAAATGTATAAAATAAAATAAAATGTATTTTATATTCTAATATTGTTGCAATAAAAGTGAAAATGTAATTCCAGCATCATGCCATCAAACCAGGGTAATGATAAGTTGCATAAGGATTGCAGACATTGTTTCAGTGACCTAGTTGTTTCTGTCAGTTGCTTGTTCAGTGGACAACCCACACATCATCATCCCCCATAATAGATGGCTTATATCAAATGACAATGAGTGATACAGCCTGGAATTAGACCTTGTGAAATACCTCATGAACTGTCAAATATCGCTCCAGATGCAATTGAGGGATAACACTGCCTCATATGGGAACTGGTTTTCAAATGTGATAGAGAGGTAATATTTAGTGAATATACAGCATGTTTTTAATGTCAATTTGTATTCAATTTCATTTAGAGATGATTACAACAGTAGTCACAGGCTTGTGCTCAAAACACCAATAACCAGTGCGTGTCCACCATCAATAACCAGTAACATTATAGAGAGCAGTGCAGTATAAACAGCAACAGAAAGTGGGCAGCTGGATCCTATTCCATAACAGCTGTGGAGATGGAGGAGTGCCATCTACACCACAGCACTGCCATTTCAGGGAATGCCCATGTATTTAGCAATTGGGACCTTCAAGCCATTTCGAGCAATGACAAAGAACGAGGGCAATGCGAATACATTTCCAGAGCTAGCGTTGCTAAATGGAAAGAAAAGCACGACCACTAAGAGACAGTGGATGGAGAGTCAGGGAAGCTACCCCACCCGAAGACTGAAGCAGACACGCGCGCGCACGTACACATGATTTAGCTAGTCAGCTTTTCACATGACTAACTAACGTTAACGTCAGAGTAATAAAGAAGAAAACTACAGAAGGAAGTGCTATAGTGGCATAATTGCATGTTACATAACGTCAGCCATACTGATGGCTCGTTGCGTGCGTTTAAATAATAACCATTTAATGGTTTAACTAACATGGTTGAAGTGGTTAAAAACAGTTATTGTTAGCTTACTCTGCTCAGAGTGAGCTGGTTGCTAGCTGTCTAACATTACTCACCCATCTCAGCAGTATGTTACTCCGGAAAAAAACCGGGGTGTTAAGCTCTCCAGGGCAGCGGTAAACCGAGTCGTAACGTTACTAGCCACAGGCCCCGCTTTCCCCACACTGTTCGTCCCTTAAACCGCCTTAAACTGGTGAAGTTAGCGGGTTGATGTTAGCTAGCTAGCCAGTTAACGTTAGGTAGCGACAGCAGCCACCAGACCGGTCGGGCAGTCCCGTTCAGATGGATGCTGCTGTACCGTGGCCTGTACACCGGGTGACTACAACATTAATACATCTAACTTCCTCTCATATCCACACAACAGTCGAGACCTGCTGGCTGGCGCTTCCCTGGACGTCATGCCACAGCCAAGTCAGCTACAAGGGATCAGTGTACGACTTCCGGTTACAACATTCAAAATAAAAGCTTTTAAGATGTTATGGGACACATCGCCGGTAGGTGGCAGCCTAAGACATATCTTAACGCCCAAACTAGATGCTAACCAGAGATATAGATTGTGGGCAAGAAAAGGCAGTAGAGTCTGATTACAGCCATATTGTGCATATCTGTGGAGCCGTGCCACTGCTTTGATTGGTCCGTAGAGCACGGGAACAGCCACTGTTATGATTAGCTCATGGGGTACAAGAAGCCCACATTTTCTCCTTTACTATGCATCTCTTTTGGCCAGCTTTTTTGTGAGAGTGAGAGTTTCAGCCTTCTTTGAAGAAGAACACTTTCATTTCCTGCATTCAGTCTAGCTGAAACCAGTTTATGGCGGTTGCTGCTGGTTTTGGATAGTCTAAACTAGTTTGTGGTATAGAACAAGGCCATTGCAGTGGTGATAGTGGACCATGTGACTGTGAGGTCCTTTGAAATGTGTGTGCCCAGAAAGCTGAAGCTGGACACAGTCCCCGTTGATGAAGCTGGAGCATCCTTATGGCCTGTCCCTTAATACTACCGTTGCACTGGTCAAGAAAGCACAATAACGGCTGCTAAAAAAAAAAAAGCTGGTCATCCCCAACAGGTGCTGGTGTTCTAGCGCTGCACCACAGAAAGCATCCTCACATGCTGCATCTCTGTGTGGTTTCATATAGCTCCTAATGGCCCAAAAATTACTGGCACAACTGACTTCGTTACAACACAGCGTCCTCAGTGTACACGGTTTAACTTTCATGAACATGGACTAATACATTCACCCATACTGTGTACTTACATATCTGAGTTATTTGCACTATTCTTATATTGCCGAATACTGTTTATAATGTTATAACAATATCGTATTTATTATTATAGCATTGATACGGAAGTTACAAACTTAATCTTGTTTTACTTGCACATTACAAGAAACATATTCCAGATATTCTACTCTATTCTATCTTGCTGATGAATAAAGTCTTCCAGTTTGTCAAACATTAACTTTTTTTAAAGTATCGTTATGTGTTGCTAGAAAGTGTATAGCAATGACATGGAAGTTTGACTCCCCTCTCTCTACAACTACATTTAAATGGTTTTCTGAAATGAACAGCCGTGTGTTGCTCTTGAAAAGATCACATTTAGTCTCCACCTTCCTAACGTTGTTGGCAGCCTTATTTGGATTATATATATCTTATACAGTAGAGATAACAAGTGGAACAGAAAAATACTGCTCATGTACATTTACACATGAATTCTAAATGTTTTAAATTGACTTCCGTATTTTTATATGATTTCACGTGAAAAATAATAAATCGATTGATGTCAGCAGCCAGGCTTCAGAAGAAACACCATAGCAACCAGGATGGAGTTTTTATTTGTGACATTGTAAAAGAATTCAAGAATGCAACTAATTTAAAGCCCCTAAAAGCAGAAATGTTCATCACAGGCCACAGTATGAAAGTGTGAAAAGAGCAACATGCAAAGGTGTTGCTATTCGTAGAGCTTTGCCGTATCCTAAGGGTGGTGTTAGAGGAAGTGTCATGGGCTCATTACAATCCAAAGTTTTAATTCTCTGGAAAGCATGAATGTGCACTGCAGATTTCTCAGCAAACGGTACATTTGATTATTAGATATAGCCTGTGTGCAAGATTGATATTTGGACTGTCCAAAATGGAAGAGGTTCATTTTAGGTAATAAGAATGTGCTAATGGATAAAAGTCATGACAATCCATCCATAGGCTGGTAAATTAGCTAGTTTACCGTTTGCAAATTACTTTATCAGCTTACATTAGGAGGCAACCGACTGCAGATTCATGCAGCGTAGCGGCAGCTAGCTGGCTAACCCTAGCTTGCTTGCTTGCTCGCTAACTGGTCAGTTAGCCAAAAACAGAATCTAATTCTGTAGGAAACACTGCCACATCCATTTTATTAGAATGACATGACCCCAATAAACATTACTAAAAGTAAAGTGAATACAACTTGAATACGTTAACTCATCTGTAAACATTATTTCGGCCTGAGTCACGTCAGATAGATTTTCATTGGCAATGGTTGTTTGACAGCAGAGATGTTCACAAGTCATTTTTTGGAAGTCCAAGTCAAGTCTCAAGTCTTTGAGCTTGAGTCCAAGTCAAGTCTCAAGTCTTTGAGGGGAAGTCCAAGTCAAGTCTCAAGTCTTTGAGCTTGAGTCCAAGTCAAGTCTCAAGTCTTTGAGCTTGAGTCCAAGTCAAGTCTCAAGTCTTTGAGGGGAAGTCCAAGTCAAGTCTCAAGTCTTTGAGCTTGAGTCCAAGTCAAGTCTCAAGTCTTTGAGCTTGAGTCCAAGTCAAGTCTCAAGTCTTTGAGGGGAAGTCCAAGTCAAGTCTCAAGTCTTTGAGCTTGAGTCCAAGTCAAGTCTCAAGTCTTTGAGCTTGAGTCCAAGTCAAGTCTCAAGTCTTTGAGGGGAAGTCCAAGTCAAGTCTCAAGTCTTTGAGCTTGAGTCCAAGTCAAGTCTCAAGTCTTTGAGGGGAAGTTCAAGTCAAGTCTCAAGTCTTTTGCCATGAGTCCAAGTCCAAGTCAAGTCTCAAGTCTGATCTGTCCCTAACACTGTATTGTTAAATCTTATGAATTCAAAGCATGTCCTGTAGCTACCATCCATACAGTACAGTATCAAAATCAGCTGGAGGAGAACTTTATGGGGTCTACTGCAATGCAATCTGAAGAAACACAAATTAAGGACTCTGTTTCAATTTCATAACTGTATTTTTCAACATTTTGGTATCTGCACCAAAGAATACATGTTTGTCTGTGTTACCAACTGGCTGTAAAGCCCAACCTCATCATGCATTACATTTTTCAGTGTTCTTCAACTTAGGACATTGTATAGTCTAATCTTCTGCTACTGGTGAAATATTAACCTAAGTCTGTCATATCATATGGATACAACTATAACAATACAATTTGCCTGTCCCCAGCATTAGCACAACACTTTGCGATGGTTAGCTTGTTACCTGTGGCGATATCTGCTAAATGTAACGTCTCTTTCACATTAGCGTGAGTGACTGACCTATCTGGGTGCTTTTTGAGATGTCTGATGAAGTTCGATGTTGTTGATCCAGCGTCATGTATCTTGGTGCCACACTCCTTGCATGTAGCTGTTCGCTTACTGCCACTGTTTATGAAGTTATTGTAAGCAAAACTAATGACAAAAGGCACAACTGCAGGAGGACTTGGTGTCGCCATCGTCGCTGCATTTTTTGATGTGTGCGCGCGCCGCATAGCGCATGCGTACATTGCACATTACGGCAAAGGCCAAGGGACACGCAGCTCGTCATGCGTTTCCCCAACGGATATGCGCCAATAAAAGAAAATAGAAATACATAAATCAATTTAGATTTAAAAAGCAATAATTGCATGAAAATAGGTTGTTGACGAGTCTCGAAACTCGAGTCCGAGTCAAGTCTGAAGTCTTTTGGGTCGAGTCGCAAGTCAAGTCTGAAGTCTTTTGGGTCGAGTCCGAGTCAAGTCTGAAGTCAGCTGTTTGTGTGACTTAAGTGCGACTCGAGTCCGAGTCTCAGACTCGAGTCCCCATCTCTGTTTGACAGTGACGACAACAACTCCCATGATCCCACGCTACTTCACGACATCATCAATAGTCCGTCTATTGTTATTGTTTTAAATGAGAGACCCCTAGCGGCAGAAAATGACATATTGTACATTCAAATGAAGTTATTATAACATAAGGTTCAGAAACAAGACCAGTTCTTTCTCTCCCTCTAATTCTGTCACCTGCCCCTTACTAACTGAACCACCTTTGACTTTACATATAGACTAATATGTTGTTAAATTGTGTTCTTACACTGGTACAGTCATGCCCTATGAGAGATGTACAACTGCGCATGTGCGAAATAAAAAGAAGGAAAAGGGCTTCCACCCGTTCTGGTTAGAAACACCAACGATGAACATGTGTGTTTATTCCTCCGTTAAGTAAACCGGTATTCCTGTCCTGAAGATGACAGCACCAACAGGTTATGGGCCCAGAAGGGAACATGGAAGCCGGTGGAATAGATTATGTTTCAACGGAGATGAAAAAAACTACGAGTTATGGGAGACGAAGTTTTTGGGGCACTTGCGTTTGCTAGGGCTAAAGTCCGTCATATTGAGCGTGGATGAAGATGAAGAAGACGGAGAGTAAAATGAAGAAGCCTACGCCGAATTGATACAGGTTTTGGATGATAAAAGTCTTTCCCTGATAATGAGAGAAGCAGCAGATGATGGGAGAAAAGCGTTGAAGATATTGAGGGAACATTATGCAGGTAAAGGGAAGCCACGTGTGATTAGCCTCTACACTGAGCTAACTTCTCTTCAGAAAGCCACTAACGAAAGTGTTACGGACTATATCATTCGTGCTGAGACAGCTATTACAGCACTGAGGAATGCTGAAGAGACTTTAAGTGACGGGCTGTTGATTGCAATGATTCTGAAAGGTTTGCCCGAATCATTTAAGCCGTTTGCTATCCACATAATGCAGAGTGACGAGCAGACACCTTTTGGCGAGTTCAAAACCAAGTTGAGGAGCTACAAAAGCATCGAGAAGTTTAGCGCCATTCCCACTGACGACAACGTGATGAAGGCAAGTAACGTTAACGTTAGCTGGCCAAGAGGAAGAGATAAAGGGACCAAGATAACCTGCTTCAACTGTGGTCAGAAAGGGCACAAGGCCCGGGAATGTACCGTTACTGGAGAGCGCAGAGAACAGAGACAGTGGTGTAGTTTTTGCAAGAGCTCCACTCATACAGATGCAAATTGCAGACGAAAAAGAAGAGACAATGTGAAACAAGCCACAGATGCTGAAGGCCACACATTTGCATTCAGAATAAGTGACTGTCAGGTTCGTGGACTGAAACAGAAAGGGCTGATGGTTAATACGGGAGCAACGTCACATATAGTCACGGACATCGGGAAGTTTAAGGAGTTTGACGAGACTTTCAAACCGGAAAAACATTCCGTGGAGCTGGCTGACGGAACAAGAACGAATGGTGTCGCGGAGAGGAGAGGTGCAGCGGAGGTTTACCTGAGAGAAAACACGGGTCGTCGGGTGAAAACAACGCTGACGAAGGCGCTGTATGTGCCGTCGTTTCCACAGGACATTTTCTCTGTCAAAGCAGCGACAGCCAACGGAGCTTCAGTCAACTTTCGACAGGGGTGTAACAAGCTCATCCACCAGAACGGTACCACTTTTGACATCGAGGAGTACGATAGACTTTACTATCTTAACACTGTAAGTGATGAAAATGATGATGGATGTCATGGGTGCTATGATATTCACACATGGCACAAAATTTTTGGCCACTGTAATTTTGAGGATGTGTCAAAGTTAGAAAATGTGACAGAGGGAATGAAAACCACAGGTAAGGTTGACAAATCTACCCTAAACTGTGAAATCTGCACACAGGGAAAATTTGTTCAGAGCAGAAACAGAGAGCCTGATGAAAAAGCAAAAGCGGCACTTGAGCTTGTGCACACTGATTTGGCTGGTCCTATTGAGCCAGAGACGAAAAATGGGTTCTCTAGGATTTACGGATGATTATTCAGGGGCAGTTTTTGTGTATTTCCTAAAAGCAAAGAGTGATACTGTAAAAGCTACTGATAAGTTTATTGCTGATGTGGCCCCTTATGGGAAAATAAAGTGTGTCTGGTCAGATAATGGCACAGAGTTCACAGCTAAAGAGTTCCAGTCACTGCTCAGTAAGAATGCCATAAGACATGAAACTTCAGCCCCTTACTCACCCCATCAAAATGGGACCGCTGAGAGAAATTGGAGAACACTGTTTGAAATGGCAAGATGCATGCTACTTGAGAGCAACCTACCAAAGAACTTGTGGACATATGCTGTAATGACTGCTGCAGTAATTCGCAATAGGTGTTACAATAAGCGTGTAGGACAGACTCAACACTACATGTTTACTGGGAGAAAGCCTGATCTTTCAAAGATGAAAGAATTTGGATCTGTTTGCTATGCATACAGACAGAACAAGAAAAAGTTGGACTCAAAAGGGAAAAGGGTATTTTTGTTGGGTATGATAAAAAATAGTCCAGCATACCTAGTCTACTACCCAGACACTGGAAAAGTTCTTAAAAACAGATTAGTCAAGTTCGTTACAAAAGGTGTAGTCGAACGCCAAACTCAGACAGATTTGGAAATGAGTGATGATCTTCATGGGAAGAGATTTTAATACCCCATGCCAAAAGCCAAGATGGCAGATCAAAATTCCAAAGAGACACAAGATGTGCAAATCGAGACTTCAGAGAGTGACACAGACATGCTGAGACAAGAGAGCGAAAATAGTCAGGGTCCACGCTATCCAGACAGAGCGAGGAAGATACCCCAGTACTTAAAAGACTATGAGTGTAAAGTGAAGTGTGATGACCAGATACCACCTAGTGTTGACTACTGCTACAGAGTAATGTGTAATGCACCACAAACCTTCAAAGACGCAATGACTTCACCAAAATCAGAGATTTGGACTACTGCTATGGAGGAAGGGATGGATTCCCTTAAATGATACATTCACATTGACCACACTGCCAGAGGGTAAAAATGCAGTGGGGGGCAGGTGGGTCTATGCGGTCAAAAACAATTCAGATGAGACTGAGACATACAAGGCAAGATATGTTGCAAAGGGGTATAGTCAAGTGGCAGGGATAGACTATAAGAAGACTTTTTCTCCAACTGCAAATATGACATCAGTACGCTGTTTGATGCAGCTAGCAGCTCAGTATGACTTAGAGTTACATTAGATGGATGTCAAAACAGCATATCTACATGCTCCTATTGACTGTGAAGTGTACATGGAGCAACCAGAAGGTTTTGAAGTCAGGTCAGATACAGGTGAGCAACTAGTTTGCAAACTGAACAAGTCACTGTACGGCCTGAAACAGTCAGGAAGGAACTGGAACAAAATGTTGCATGATCACCTTGGTGAAAATGGTTTTACACAGAACCCAGCTGATCACTGTGTTTATAACAAACAAACTGCAACAGAAAGGATCATTTTGATAATTTGGGTCGATGATCTAATTATCGCTGCTAGTGATAGTGACTCACTCACAAGTGTAAAAGAAATGTTAAGTGAAAAATTTAAGATGAAAGATCTTGGAGGCTTAAACATTTCCTAGGCATTGATTTTACACAAAGTAAAGGGGAAATAAAGATGAACCAAACAAGGTACATAACCAAGATACTGGAAAGGTTTGGTATGTCAGACTATAAAACAAGGTCAACACCATGTCAGGTTGAAGAGAAGGGTAGGACCCAAATGCAGTTCAACTAGAGATTTATTTAAATAAGGAAAACACTAAAGGAAACCCACGACACAAAACACAGAATACACACTAACAGAAAAACAAGAACCCGACAAGGGAAACAGAGGGAAACTAAATACACCAGGTAACGAGCACTAACACAAGACAGGTGATACAACAGGTGAACCAAATCAGGGCGGGGCAGAGCAATCAAAAAAGGCGGGAAACAAACAAAGACAGGAAGAAGCTAGACAAGACAAGGGAGACCAGACAGACTACAAAAATAAAACAGGAAACAGAACATAACAGAAAAACAAGACTACCACAATAAAACAGAACAAAATACCAAAACCCTGACACACCATGTGAACAAAAACAAAACTTTAATGGTGATGGTGAACCTATTGATTCAAAAAGGTATCGTGAAGTGATAGGCAGCTTAATATATGTGATGGCATGTACAAGACCGGATATCGGTTGGATTGTCAGCAAGCTGTCACAATACCTATCAGAACCAAAAGAGCAACACTGGATAACAGCTAAACATGTGTTGAGGTACTTGAAGGGGACAAAGAATCAGGAGTTGTGTTACAAAAAGGGGGTGGACAAACTCAACCTCGTAGCATATAGTGATGCTGATTGGGCAGCAGATCAAAGTGACAGATGAAGCACAACAGGGTATTGTTTTAGTTTAACTAAATGTGGACCTGTTATTTCATGGAGGTCTAAGAAGCAGCCAATAGTAGCTCTATCTACATGTGAAGCAGAGTACATGGCACTGGCTGCTACTACACAAGAAAGTTTGTACCTTGTACAGTTATTGGGCGAGATGGATAGTGAGTGCCAATATGCACCAGTAACAATCTTTGAAGATAACCAAGGTGCAATTGCTCTGTCAAAGAACCCAGTATGTCGTCAGAGATGTAAACATGTCGACATCAGATATCATTTCATTCGATCTGCACTCAGTGATGGTAAAATAAGTATTGACTATTGTCCAACGGCAGACATGGTTACAGATGTTTTGACTAAACCTGTAACGAAGTTCAAAAATAAAAAATTCTTGGGTTATATGTTTGGAATATAAACTGACATTTGTGAGATGTATAACTGTAAGCTAAATGTGTTGATAAAGTTAGGTTGAATTACGACTTGTACAGTATAAGAGCAAGTGGGGGTTTTAACATATAGACTAATATGTTGTTAAATTGTGTTCTTACACTGGTACAGTCATGCCCTATGAGAGATGTACAACTGCGCATGTGCGAAATAAAAAGAAGGAAAAGGGCTTCCACCCGTTCTGGTTAGAAACACCAACGATGAACATGTGTGTTTATTCCTCCGTTAAGTAAACCGGTATTCCTGTCCTGAAGATGACAGCACCAACAATCACTATATATGTGTGTGTGTGTGTGTGTGTGTGTGTGTGTGTGTCTAACCATCTCTCTCCCGTTCGTCTTACTTCTCACAACCCTCCCCACCAAACGCTGTTCTTCTCCTCTGTCCTGTCTCACCAAGGCAGCTCGGCAGTTGGCTAACCATCGCCTTACAACAAAAAGGTCCTGGATTCAAACCTGGGCCGGGGGGGGCATAAAGCTGAAAGCACATCGAGCTCCGACCCCCAGTTTCCCAGATGTTCCAGCCACACCACAGCTCCATTCAACCCCTGGCTGTCAACACTCCTTTTTCATTCCTCTCCTCGATCCTTTTTCATCTCACCGAACACAACCCTTCCACATTAAACTACTTTTATACTGAACAATGGTGGGATTTTGTTAATGAAAGGCTTATATACTCTTCAGTATTAATAGCTTTCAACCATAAACTGTAAAAATAATGGACGTAGCAGCAGTGACGTCACAAATTGTTTTGTGTACTGCCATTTTGAAACCTTGAGTTTGGCCATTTGGCCATCATCATCTTGGTTTTTTTAATGTGGACGTGGAGCTGGGGTGTTGGTTCTGGTTGCAAAGTTGCTGTGCTAAGCTGAATGCTAAAGAGGGGTACAACTGCAGATTTTAAACCCTTTTCAAGCCATCCAGTGGAGATTTACCGGCGGTTTATTGACAACGTTACATTTACGTCCCTCACCTTCTGCTTTCTTTGTGTTGGCATTCTAAAGTCTGGTCGATTCAGGAAACTGAGCTAGAACCGACAATCAAATGATATCCCTATGTGCAAATGTTCCACTAAAACAAGTTCCTTCCTGAGGCTATTTTGCAGAGGTACCGTTGCTCTGTCCAGAGCTTAGCCCCGCCTAAGACGATTGTGATTGGTTTAAAGAAATGCCAATAAACCGGAGCATGTTTTTCTCCTATCCTGGAATGTTGTGTGGACTAGCCAGACTACCAGCAGGATGGCCTGAATCAACAGAAGTACATTTTCAGGATAATTGTCTGATTGCCTGACATCCGGCGTGTGGCTCACACACTGGATGTTACTCACCTTCGTCTCTCTGTGTGTTGTCGTTCTCAAACTCTGTTCGCTTCAGGAAACAACAACTAACTTAATCTACATGCTGAAAATGGCAAGTTTTAAAGAAAATTTGGACCGTGCAACAAGGCAGGTCTGCTTGGCTCTTTCTGGTAATGATTGTAAATATTTAGGACATTTCCTCTCTAACTGGGACGTTTTGGGACTGATTGGTGGGATTGCTGTGGACAAAGTACACACAGAAATACACTGGTAAGAGCCAATGATGTTTAACCATGTATCAGCTATATTAAATAGCTCACATTACTGTATTGTGTCAACAGTTAACTTCATTTAATATTGTATGTGGCGTTTTCTTTTGCGGGGTACAAATGGTCCACCAAAACAAGTTCCTTCCAGAGACTATTTAGCAGAGCCACAGCCTCTGAACAAGACATTATTAGGCGTACAAAATGTTCCTATTAACTTTGATGAAGTGTTAGGATTAGGGTTAAAAAAGGAAAATGTTTATTGACGTAATAAATCAAGTGAGAAGTAGGGTCATTTTCTCATAGACTTCTATAGAAACAGACTATTTTTTGGAACCAGTGGAGTCGCCCCCTGCTGGAAATGAGATAGAATGCAGCTTTAAGGCACTTCAGCATTGGCTTCTGCTTTTCAGACCTGGAAGCTTCGTCCATTATTTTTTACAGTATAAGCTTTCAAATGCATCAGAGACTAGAACTAGCTCAGTTGTCACCAGTCTTGAACTTTGGTCACATCAACAAGTTATCTGTGAACACCAGTCTGCTCACAGCATCCACTGTGGAGAGATCAAAGGTCATCGACCAGGAGTCAGTGGACGACAAGAGATGATCAAGGAGGACATTCACATCTTTGAACTGAGACAGAGGTTACCATCTCCCCACAAATACAAACATCATGTGACTGTAGGGCACGTGATGATATCAGAACCACTTCCATTTGCCGAAAGAAGATTGCGAAATGCGGTTAACAGCCCTGCAGCATCCCTCATAATTTTGTCCAAATGATACGATTCCCAGGCAGATGGTGATAATAAATGCTTGCAATGCAGTTACTGTAATAGTAACCATAATCTTTGCCTAACCTGTTTTAGTCGTCTAACTTTATATATTATAGAAAAGTAACACACACCAAGGGATATGCTAAGGTGCTGATCCCTGGGATTAGACTTCACTCCGGCTCCATATGCATTTCTCCATTTATCTTGATGATGTAGCCATGTTGTGCAGATATTATAGAAAAAAAAAAAAAAAAAAAAAAAAAAAAAATATATATATATATATATATATATATATATATATATATATATATATATATATATATATATATATATATATATATATATATATATTGTCATTGAAAGTATTACAGATGTTGCATAGTTGTCCAATACTAATGTTTTTGATAGGGTTGGGTTGGAATCTCACAAAAAGATATAAAGTAGACCTTGACACACATACTAGTCCCAAGGTGGTACAGTAGATGGCAGCTTAGTCACAGAACAGATGTATAAGGAGATACCTGTAAGCAGAGGTGTTGTAGTGAGAGGAATAACCAAGCACCCAGGGGCCCAACATGGGGAGGGCTCTCACAAAAGCCGGGGAGTAAAAGTTTATTTTTATCTACACATATTACAGTGGTTTTTTTTTACAATTTTACAATGCATGTACAAAGTTTCTAGAGTGATACCAATGAAATCCAATACATCCTGTGTTTTTCAAGATTTAAGATTCATTACTGTATTGCCATACAACTAAGTTGCTAGGATTTTGGTGCAGTGTGCTCATAACAGAAAAAATGCAAAGTGTTTTCAGTTTGAATACAGGGCCACCTTTCTTTCTAAATACAGTATATGGATAGTGCCTTTAAGTTCTTGAGTTGTATTGTACTACTTCTATGTTGCAACAAACATAGAAATGAAGTTACCGTTATCTTAATATTATATTATGTAATACAGTAATATAGTAACCCTTTCTCAGTATAGGGGCCAGAGTATATCTGTTGTCTTGTCTAGACCTAAAAATCTGTAGTGAGAGTAATGTTGTGTTTGGAGACTGTCCTTCCCCAAAAAACACCCACATGGGTTGTTTGTTTAAGCAGCAATCACGGCTTATATCACTTTTATAGTGACGGCGCCCTCTAGTGGTAGTACAAACGCAGTACTCGGGTACATGTCCCGTTTAATTAAAAAAAGTAAACAGCAAGTTTTTTTTAACTTTACGGAACATACAGAGCTACAGCATGACACGTTCTGCATCACATGCTTAACTTCACCTGAAGAGGAGTAGCGTCTGATGTGAACTTAAACTACGATATTTTTCTAAACTTAACTCATGTGTTTTGGTGCCTAAACCTAACCAAACTGCGACCATTTCACAACATTAACAACGACCGTTACCTTCTCTGGTTAAGATATGAGGATGTATTTCCTGCCACCTCTCGGGTCGAATAAACAACCAATATCGTTGTATGGTTTGGAGGACTTGTTGAGGATTAGGGCCAAATGTGAAATATGTATTTCAGTTCTGAGTTTAAATTCACAATTCTGAGATTAAAGTGAGAGCTCTGACTTTA
The DNA here is from genome assembly GCA_023566125.1 of Zingel zingel. Classification (NCBI taxonomy): domain Eukaryota; kingdom Metazoa; phylum Chordata; class Actinopteri; order Perciformes; family Percidae; genus Zingel; species Zingel zingel. Next base: position 698,510 of record CM042336.1, on the reverse strand, counting down.
TTCTCAGACTTCTGACTTAAAACTCAGAACTCACACATCTTTCACATTGGCCCTAATCCTCTTCCGTATCGGGGAGAAAAGAGGGCTGAAATATGCTGAGATTTTTTTTCTGATTCAGTTATTTGTATTTGCACAGACGTAACAGTACAGTAGACAGAATCCATTTGGAATCCAGACCGAGACATTATTTTTTAGCTTGTGGAACTGCTCTGGGTTGAGGTCAGATATAGATCATAGTGCATCTTGGAATCATCCTTTAAAGTGCTCATATTATGCTGTTTGGCTTTTTCCCTTTCCTTTATTGTGTTATATATCTTTTTGTGCACATTATAGGTTTAAGTGAAAAAGTCTTTACTTCAGAGACAAACGTGGTCACTTTGGAACACACGTTATAATGCTCGCCTAGCTGCTAGCATGGCACGCCCTCATACTCTGCTTCTGACTGGCTAGTAGTCCTTACCTAGGTACTGTCAGGGCACGCCCTCATACTCTGCTTCTGACTGGCTAGTAGTCCTTACCTAGGTACTGTCAGGGCACGCCCTCATACTCTGCTTCTGACTGGCTAGTAGTCCTTACCTAGGTACTGTCAGGACACGCCCTCATACTCTGCTTCTGACTGGCTAGTAGTCCTTACCTAGGTACTGTCAGAGCACGCCCTCATACTCTGCTTCTGACTGGCTAGTAGTCCTTACCTAGGTACTGTCAGGGCTCGCCCTCATACTCTGCTCCTGACTGGCTAGTAGTCCTTACCTAGGTACTGTCAGGGCCCTCATACTCTGCTTCTGACTGGCTAGTAGTCCTTACCTAGTTACTGTCAGGGCCCTCATGCTCTGCTTCTGACTGGCTAGTAGTCCTTACCTAGGTACTGTCAGGGCCCTCATACTCTGCTTCTGACTGGCTAGTAGTCCTTACCTAGGTACTGTCAGGGCCCTCATACTCTGCTTCTGACTGGCTAGTAGTCCTTACCTAGTTACTGTCAGGGCCCTCATACTCTGCTTCTGACTGGCTAGTAGTCCTTACCTAGGTACTGTCAGGGCACGCCCTCATACTCTGCTTCTGACTGGCTAGTAGTCCTTACCTAGCTGCTAGCATGGCACGCCCTCATACTCTGCTTCTGACTGGCTAGTAGTCCTTACCTAGCTACTGTCAGGGCCCTCATGCTCTGCTTCTGACTGGCTAGTAGTCCTTACCTAGGTACTGTCAGGACACGCCCTCATACTCTGCTTCTGACTGGCTAGTAGTCCTTACCTAGGTATTGTCAGGACACGCCCTCATACTCTGCTTCTGACTGGCTAGTAGTCCTTACCTAGCTGCTAGCATGGCACGCCCTCATACTCTGCTTCTGACTGGCTAGTAGTCCTTACCTAGGTACTGTCAGGACACGCCCTCATACTCTGCTTCTGACTGGCTAGTAGTCCTTACCTAGCTACAGAGCATGTGCGACTCCCAACAAAGATGGAACAGAAGTGAGAGGTCTCACTCTGTAGCTAAAACAGAGAGCTCAACACACAGGGTGAAAAGAGGAGCTGCAGCAATGTGCAGTACAACAAATATATGGTGTTTTTTGAAAATTAAACCATGTAAACCTATTCTGATATAACCTCTACATACAATTATGAACCTGAAAATGAGCATAGGCTAATATGAGCACTAACATAACATTTGTTTCCAAATGGGGAAGTGTCCTATCATTCCTAATTCCTCTTTACTTACAACACAGACCTGTGTCACTATAAAAAGCAGAAAATGTCAGAGACACCGTGTGTGGGGGAGGGGTGGCAGAGGGAGAAGGAGAACGTCTCCCTCCCTCTCTCTCGCTCTCTCTCTATCTATCTCTCTATCTCCAGCACACACACACACACACACACACACACACACTCGCTGCCTCACACCATCGCTGGCTGGCCAGAAGCAGCGTCTGACGGCTGCATCCTTTGCTGTAGCAACGCGGCTTCTCCATCCTCCTCTCTGCGTCGTCTGCACCTGACATCCTGACCGCACGAGTCTGTTGTGTCTCCACAGGGGGCCTTTGTGATTTCTCCTTTTTTGGGGGGGGGGATCAAAACAACACCACGGACATGATGGGTAACAAAGAGCGACGAGGCGTGAATTTGAAAGGCTTGCTGAAGAGGAACTGGCTTCTGATTGCTACGGTTGTATCAGTGCTGCTCGGTACGTGAAGCCCCTACATGCCTGCTCATGTACTGTACATGCTGAGGGAATGAGACGCTTTCATCTGCATTTCTGTTTATATGTCCATGTCCTCTTTGCTTTAGGATTCAGGCTTGCTTTCAGCCGCTGTCACTGTTGACATAAATCTACCTCTTTTTGCAGTAGCTGGTCACTGCTTAACTAAACAGCAACAGTAAATGCCAAATGTGTGTTAAGGATAATCATGCTGTGAATTCATGATTATCTTTCATGAAAGAATGCAGTGAGATTGCAGGAGACACAGCCTCTGTCCTCCAGAGGCTGAGACCTGTGTCTGGAGTCTGGACGTGTCTCAGAACGTGACCAGACTGAAGTGACAGCTGATCGTGGCTCTGTGAGGAGTCCCATCAATCAATCAATCAATCACTCCATTTATTTATTTCTCACTTGAAATCATAAAATACAATACCATTTCAGTGAAATGCAATCTGTCAGTTCCTTCAATATATGCATTAAAACAGAAATACTAATACATAGATATGTGTATGAGGCAGCAGTGAGTATCTAAGCTGCATGTGTTCAGACACCGTAGACTAACAAGTCTAACACGTGAAATTAAAAGGAGATTACACCATAGGCCGTTTAAAAATGGCTCTGTCTAAAGTTCAGACCTTATTTTGACACTCTATGGTTCAAACATACACATGTTAACACCTTCTAAGCTCACTGATTAACACATCCTTTACTTGGTAACACTTTTTATAAGGGTAGGAATCATATACTTAAGAAATGCTTAACCACCGCATGACTCATGATGGATTCATGCATGACTGAAGTCCTGTTGTAATGCTCACTCTTATTTCTTTATTTTAATACTTATTTCTAAAGGGACAGGTATGTAGCATAAACCAATGCCACACCACGGTATTTCTAGCCTAGGCTCATTTGTAATACCTGTCCCTAGATGGGCCTTTACAATACATAAAGAGACAATACAAAGCCTCAAAACTGGACAAGAAGATACAGACAAAACAATACAAGAGTCAAACTAATACGATAAGAAATGATCCAGTCACTGTGACTTCATGTAATTGAATTTAGGAATTTGGGTGTGGAAGTGTGTCAGTTTGACATTTCTGTCTGAGAGATTCAGCGTCTTGATCTTTGATATTGAGCTTGATCCTTGATCTTGAGCTTTAAGAGGTCTAAATGTAGTTTTGGACTTTGGAAAGAGCCAGGCTAGCTCTTTCCTCCTGCTTCCAGTCTGTATGCTAAGCTAGGCTGAATCAGGGAACTGAGATGGATCTTCTCATCTCACTCTCAGTGAGAAAGTAAATAACTGAACTGTTATACTCTGCCCAATTAACTTGTCACTTTTACAAGATAAGTCATTTCCTGTTTGTGCCAGTGGATTTCCTCGGTTTGTGATTTAAGAGTTCAGTTTGATGTAGCAGTAAGAATATAGATTTCTTTACACTACTGAATCTATAGATCTGCTTTGTAAATCACCTGTTCTTTAACAATAAAAACCAGAACCCAGTCAAGCATACACACCAGTCCCAGGCTCAGGCTTTTCCCAAATAAATATAAATGATACATCACCAACCAGATTGTTGACTGCAAAAAAGGATGATTAATTGTAATTCCAGTTGGACTTCTAATTTGGCTTTCTGAAATGGGTAATGGATTATGTGACTTTACATAAAGTGTCTCTATGTACCTTTCAGTTAGTGTTGATTCTAGCGGGCCCTTTAGACTAAAGCTGTAGTGTTTTTACCACACCTGCTATCATCTCAGCTCTTCTCTTTACAGTGCTGTAGTTTACTGAGTTAGTGTTACCAAAAGGCAGAGATGTTCACAAGTCATTTTTTGGAAGTCCAAGTCAAGTCTCAAGTCTTTGAGCTCGAGTCCAAGTCAAGTCTCAAGTCTTTGAGGGGAAGTTCAAGTCAAGTCTCAAGTCTTTTGCCATGAGTCCAAGTCAAGTCCAAGTCAAGTCTCAAGTCTGATCTGTCCCTAACACTGTATTGTTACATCTTATGAATTCAAAGCATGTCCTGTAGCTACCATCCATACACTACAGTATCAAAATCAGTTGTAGGATAACTTTATGGGGTCTACTGCAATGTAATCTGAAGAAACACAAATTAAGGACTCTGTTTCAATTTCATAACTGTATTTTTCAACATTTTGGTATCTGCACCAAAGAATACATGTTTGTCTGTGTTACTAACTGGCTGTAAAGCCCAACCTCATCATGCATTACATTTTTCAGTGTTCTTCAACTTAGGACATCGTATAGTCTAATCTTCTGCTACTGGTGAAATATTAACCTAAGTCTGTCACATCATATGGATACAACTATAACAATACAATTTGCCTGTCCCCAGCATTAGCACAACACTTTGCGATGGTTAGCTTGTTACCTGTGGCGATATCTGCTAAATGTAACGTCTCTTTCACATTAGCGTGAGTGACTGACCTATCTGGGTGCTTTTTGAGATGTCTGATGAAGTTCGATGTTGTTGATCCAGCATCATTTATCTTGGTGCCACACTCCTTGCATGTAGCTGTTCGCTTACTGCCACTGTTTATGAAGTTATTGTAAGCAAAACTAACGACAAAAGGCACAACTGCAGGAGGACTTGGTGTCGCCATCGTCGCTGCATTTTTTGATGTGTGCGCGCGCCGCATAGCGCATGCGTACATTGCACATTACGGCAAAGGCCACGGGACACGCAGCTCGTCATGCGTTTCCCCAACGGATATGCGCCAATAAAAGAAAATAGAAATACATAAATCAATTTAGATTTAAAAAGCAATAATTGCATGAAAATAGGTTGTTGACGAGTCTCGAAGCTCGAGTCCGAGCCAAGTCTGAAGTCTTTTGGGTCGAGTCGCAAGTCAAGTCTGAAGTCTTTTGGGTCGAGTCGCAAGTCAAGTCTGAAGTCTTTTGGGTCGAGTCGCAAGTCAAGTCTGAAGTCTTTTGGGTCGAGTCCGAGTCAAGTCTGAAGTCAGCTGTTTGTGTGACTTAAGTGCGACTCGAGTCCGAGTCTCAGACTCGAGTCCCCATCTCTGCCAGGAGGTCACATAATCGAGATGAATATTTAGCTAAGACAGAAAATTATTCATTTACAATAAGAGAATAAGTTAGAGATGCATCGTTGCATTTCAAGTGTTGCATACGGTAACTCAGCCTACTCAGGAAGTCTCGTGAGATAATCCAGGTATCACTGTCACTGTGTCACCAGTCAAAGCATTAAGAGATTGTTGTAGCAACCAACGTAATAATAACTTAGATTAATATAGCACATTTCATGAAACCCTTTTATCTTTTAGTTGTTCTTAGATTAATTTCCTTCTTTCCTGTGTTGGTCCTGCCCCAGTATCAGACATAACTACAGATAACTAAAATAACATTAGAATACAATTAGGCCTATATAAAGAATCTCCTGCTACCTTTTACCTGGCTCCTCTGGCTGCATACACTAACACAGGCTTTTTTTGGTGTAACAAATAAATCTGTGACCCGTCAGAATGTGAGACCCGGGCAGAGGCCTTACTAAAAACTATACATAACTAGCGTTCTTTTCACTGTTAGTCTCGTTTGCTGTTACAGGTCATTGTATGAAAAATGACAGAGCTTCAGAAACATTCAAAAGTTCCATATAGTCACTTTAACTTGGTTTGTGGCACGAGGTGCACCAGGAACTTTACCTTGCACGGCAACTGGATTCTCACAATAATCACAAAGTCACGTGAGAATCGCGGGATCACATAGAAAAAAAAATCAGTCCGGTTCTGTGTAAAAAACCATCTGGAGCGTCAGGTTAGCTGTCAACACACAGCAAATAAGCAATCACAACTTCCTGACTAAGATTACTATAATGTGGATGGATATTTTAATCCTACATCTAATCGTTGGCTAAGTATTACAAATATATCTGTTTTGTAAGTTAGTGTCAGTGGTCAGTTGATGTTGGACATATCGTTTAGTTAGCTTAGTGTAAGGATCCCACAGTCTTCCCATTCTCCCTGCTGATTCCTCACGTCTCTTTCCACTTCTGTCTTCATAAAAGCTCCGTTTTTTTAGATCAGCAGCTTATAAAAACTTAAGTTCCGGGTTATTCGTTTCATTGCTAGCAGACGAAATTGACAGGGAGGCACCTTCCAGCATTACAAGTCAATGGAGGGCGGAGAATTCTCCCCCCCCCCCGGTGGGCGTGGCTTTCAGGGTATGACGTGATGCGGTCTGTCTCCATCCCGGTTCCCCGGTTCAGTGTATGTCATTAAGTTTTGGTAATTTGATTATGGTCAGGTCTTTACAAACAAAACATACACACTCTAAGAAAACAGCTGCAGCTTTAACACTCATTGCCTGCCTGCAGGCGGCAGAACATTTTAGTGTTAAAACTGTCGTTGCCTGTAGGTGGCAGCATTGAAATGTCTTCACTGCAGGTCCAAACTGCTGCTGGTGCTGCTGCTGGTTGGCGTAATCTGGAGAATATGTAACTTGCTAAATGTGAAAGATTGAGTTCCAAGGCAGTTCCATCAGGTACAGGTCCTGTTTTGATAGCTTAGTGTAGTCAGGCCATCAGCGTACACTTTGCTGTGTCATCGCAGTGTTTTACAAGCATCTTTAATGGAGCTCTGTTATGTGTGATAATGCAGAAGGAGGCTTGGAGTGCATTACTGAAACCATTGAGTGGGATACATGTGAAGTTTAGAGCGTGTGTTGTGCCTCCCAAACCTCACTGACCTGAGAAATAATGTGACAGTGACAGTTGCAGAGAAAATTCTGGATTTATTTAAGCCACATAATTCCAATTTTAAGGTCTGCGTTGTGCTTGTCTGTCCTGCTTGTCCCATGTATAATATATGTGTGTCTTTCTTCTGATCAGGGATCAGTTTGGGCGTCGTGGTCAGAGAGTATGCCTCCCTCTCCCATCTGGACAAGCAGTATTTTGGCTTCCCGGGAGAGATCCTCATGCGGATGCTGAAGCTTGTCATCCTCCCGCTCATCATTTCAAGCATGATAACAGGTGACGTGAATATATTTTTGCTTGGATGCATGTTAAAAGTGATGAATAACAGAAACAAAAGTGCATTACAAGAAACCAGTAAAACTGTGAACTAAGTTGATATGCACAAGGTTAAAGATGAACTGATAATAGTAATAGTCCAGGTGATATGTGAAAAGGATGTTCACTTTTTCATAAAAACATGCAATTTGGTACACTCAAAGTCATAGTACAGGCACTGGAAGAGGCAAGGAAGAGGCCTTCAGGAGTGGGGACAAAGACAGATTTAAAGAGTCAAAGTACAAGTTTAGCAAGGCAGTGAAGGAGGCTAAACGACGCTACTCTGAGAAGCTCCAACACCAGTTCTCAGCTAATGACTCTGTGACTGTCTGGAAAGGACTTAGGCAGATCACCAACTACAAGCCTAAACCCCCCCACTCCTTCAATGACCGACACCTAACCAACGACCTGAACGAGTTCTACTGTCGATTTGAAAGACAAAAGGACAGTCCTGACACCATCCACCACAACACCTCCCTACAGCTACAGCCACTGTGCATCACCTCCACCTCCCCCACCTCAACAGGGTCCTGGGCCCCCCCACCAATGCCCTCCTTAAAGGTCTCCTCCACCGCCCCTCCCACCTCAGTGATGACTCTCTCCATCCACGAGAGGGACGTCAACAGACTCTTTAGAAGACAGAATCCAAGGAAAGCTGCTGGACCGGATGCTGTCTCCCCATCAAGCTTGAAGCACTGCGCTGATCAGCTGTCTCCAGTGTTCACAGACATTTTCAACACCTCACTGGAGACATGTCACGTGCCAGCCTGCTTCAAGTCCTCAACAATCATCCCTGTTCCCAAGAAGCCAAGGACCACAGGACTTAATGACTTCAGACCCGTTGCCCTGACCTCTGTGGTTATGAAGTCCTTTGAGCGCCTTGTGCTTTCACACCTCAAAGCCATCACCGACCCCCTCCTGGACCCCCTGCAGTTTGCCTACAGAGCCAACAGGTCTGTAGACGATGCAGTCAACCTGGCCCTCCACTACATCCTCCGGCACCTGGACTCTGCAGGAACCTACGCCAGGATCCTGTTTGTGGACTTCAGCTCTGCCTTTAACACCATCATCCCGGCTCTGCTTCAGGAGAAGCTCTCCCAGCTTGGTGTGCCTGACTCCACTTGCAGGTGGATCACTGACTTCCTGTCTGACAGGAAGCAGCATGTGAAGCTGGGGAAACACGTCTCCGACTCACAGTCCATCAGCACCGGATCCCCCCAGGGCTGCGTTCTTTCTCCTCTGCTCTTCTCCCTGTACACTAACAGCTGCACCTCCAGTCACCAGTCCGTCAAGCTTCTGAAGTTTGCGGATGACACCTCCCTCATCAGACTCATCTCTGATGGTGATGAGTCTGCCTACAGGTCGGAGGCTAACCACCTGGTGACCTGGTGCAAGCAAAACAACCTAGAGCTCAACGCTCTAAAGACAGTGGAGATGGTTGTGGACTTCAGGAAGAACCCAGCCCCACCTGCCCCCATCACCCTCTGTGGTTCCACAATTGACACTGTGGAGTCTTTCCGCTTCCTGGGAACTACCATCTCCCAGGACCTCAAGTGGGAGCTGAACATCAGCTCCCTCGTCAAGAAAGCACAACAGAGGATGTACTTCCTGCGGCAGCTGAAGAAATTCAACCTGCCAAAGACAATGATGGTGCACTTCTACACAGCCATCATTGAGTCCATCCTCACATCCTCCATCACCATCTGGTACGCTGCTAGCACGGCCAAGGACAAGGGCAGACTGCAGCGTGTCATTCGGTCAGCAGAGAAGGTGATTGGCTGCAATCTGCCGCCGCTCCAGGACCTTTATGCCACCAGGACTCTGAAGCGTGCTGGAAAGATTGTGGGCGATCCCTCCCACCCCGGACACAAACTCTTTGAGCCACTCCCCTCTGGTAGGAAGCTGAGGTCCATCAGGACCAAAACCACACGCCACATGAACAGTTTTTTCCCCTCCGCCACTAGTCTTATCAACAAGGCCCGGAAACCACCCTGACTCTCTTCACACCCCACCTCGGGCTCCTCATGCCACTGTACCTACTCTGCTGTAGCATTCCTTCCTTTTTACTACTATTTAACTTACTTATTTTACTATTTATTTACTTATTTTTTATCATTATTAATACATTCTGTGTGTATATGTTAATATTTATATTGTTTATATTCTTTTTTATCCTTCTTATATTTGAATGTGTGACATGCACCAACAGCACCATGACAAATTCCTTGTATGTGCAACGTACTTGGCAATAAAGCCCTTTCTGATTCTGATTCTATTCACACACATTCATTCACTGGGGGCTGAGGATGCCATACAAGGGGCCAACTGCTAATCAGATAAACATTCACACACCGATGGCACAGCATCGGGAGCAATTCAGGATCCTTTCCTCAAGGGCACTTTGACATGGGGCAGGGCCAGTAATCGAACTGCCAACCTTCCAAATGGTACTGTACCACCTGAGCCACAGCCGCCCCATACAGTGACTGGAAAGTAAAATGGCCGCCACAACGTTTTTGCAATGGCTCCATTTCAGAACATGTTCAGCACCCCAAACTGTAGCGTACGGAATTCCATGCTTTTACGATCAAGTGAATATATCACCTCAAATTTAACATAAATCCTGTACTACAACTAGTTTCAGCCACAAAGAGGCCAAGAGAAAGTGTGCATGGCTGAACTTATTTAACGATGACTTCAAAATAAAATAATTTTGAAAGATAAAGAGAAAAGAATGTAGCTGCAGACTAATGCAGCATGTAGCTGATACTAATGAGTTGCAATCAGTGTGTGTTCAGTTCAGTGTGCTTGAATTTGTTGATGAAAACCATGTGTAGCAGACGTATATAATAATACTGATGAGGTGACGCGTCGTGATGCTACGTGATATTGAATCGATGTGACTCGTTGACAGTATAATCGTAATTGAATCGAGAGACCTGTGAAGATTCACACCCCTACTGTCTAGAGACACAAAACAGAAGTAACATTCACAAATTAGGCAAAGACAGGAAGATAGCTGCTACTCCAGGTGACTATGTCTTTTCCGAGCCTCATCACATCTTCTGACTGATCTCTTCACCCTATCACAATCCGAAAAAGGATTATTGCCAAGTAAGTACTTAACAAGGAATTTGCCTTGGTGGTTGGCGCATACATAAACAAGCAAACATATTGAACATCCACAACAGCATATAGAGGCTTCCCTCTGAAATGTGTTAGGTCTGTTGTTAGCCTGGTTGACACCAGACCCTTCTCAGTTGGGGAAGCTTCATTCACAGCCCATTTCCAAAGGGGCGTCACTAACGGACCACGCTCAAATTGGATAGTCCTTCAACCAATCAGACCAACGATCCGGGTGACGTGGCAGCGACAGCGGCATCAGCAGTTGCTGAGCTTAGGTGGCTGTCATGTTTGAACAATTGGAAATGGGTTTGAGTGGGCTCTTGGCCAGACGGACTTGCAGAACTAATCTTAAACTTGCCGTCAGTTCGTCAGGGTTTTCCCAGGCTACGCTATTGTAGAAGCAGTTTGTTAACCTGAAACAGCTCCCAAATCACTATCACTAAACCCACTAGACTTCCTTTAAATAAACAGTACTTCTGGAGTGTATAGAGCCAGCAGACTTCCTCATGTAAATGGGTGAATTAAGGGTTCATTTCAACCCAACCAGAGTGGTGATTGTTGGAACAGTGGAAAGATGAACCAAGACAGTTTTAGCTCAGTTTTTATTTAGTTTCTGTTGACTTTGAATGAAGTGTGTTTTATGATGATAAAATGGAGTCTGGTGGTCCCTCTGTTGGGATCATTTTCCATAATGTTGTCAGGCATGTCAGTGGCAAAACAGCGCTTTTAGTGGAGGTAAATTCAAAGTGTGCAATTGGCCAATAACTTCCATTGTAGCTTGTTGGAGCAGTCTCGCTTAATACTGGACCAATGTCAAAGATTGTTGTTCCCATCAGTCACTTACACACAAACACATAGGAACATAGGGTCCGGGTCCAAACACGAAGTTACCTTTTAAAGTTGCAAATTAGCAGTTACATTGAATATATCACAGAAGAGATTGATCTTGCTTATGAAACATAACTGCGATTGTGTTGAGCTTTTTTTTTTTTTTTTTACATTGTTTGTCCATGATAAACAGTTCCTGAATTGGTTGCTGAAGATTATGAGGATTTGTTTTTTTCCACCTGCATTTCCCCAGAGTTTTCCCCACCTGCGCACCTCACTCACTGTGTGCCATAACTTCCTCAGAAATATATGGAGGCCTGTTGTAGTTATAGGTATCAGGCTTGGAGCTTGCAGAGGAGGAGAATTGCTTTTTTCTCCAGTGCAATATGCTGCTCAAGGATAATGTGGATGGTAAACCCACCTATTCAGCTTTGACTTTAATTCAAGCTGTATTGGTTATTGTTACAGTACATGTAATGGTTGTGAAGACTACAAACATTTCTAAAATTGGTATATTTGAATTTCTCCCATGTTTATGATGAAATCATATATCGCTTCTATAGTTTCTAGGTTGAATTGTATTCCTCCTGACAGGGACAGCCTGATGGCTGAGGGGGCAAGGTGCTGGCCATGACATTAACGTCCAGCAAGCAACATTTGTTGCGTGTCATTCCTCACATCTATCTTCCCTCGTTTCCTGACCTCTCTCCACTGTCTGCTCTCAAATAGAAGCTTGAAATGTCCCACTTCTCATTTTTGTAATCTTTCATCAGCATCTCAGTCTTCATCCACATATTGACTCTGCTGAACTCATGTAGTGCTTATTATTTAGTACTTGGTGAGTCACAGGATGAAGTTTGCTCACCCAGTCAGATGAAGACGATTGTAAGGTCCGTTGGTAGCTCTAAAGAAAAGCTGGTATGTAAATCTTGCATTGTTTAAAAGTTTTCAGTTGTCGGATTCATTAACTTAAAAAAAAACTATCATCATTTTTTAACTAAACCGGTTAACTTATTACCATCTCTGTTCATTTGAATAGTTTTTCTTTTAGTCTTTCTTTTGATGCTGGAATGATGTGTCGCTGTTCTCATCACCTGACTGTGCCATGGTTGATGGCTGAGGTGTCAAAAGCCCAATCTGTAAAGTCTTTGACAAGATAAATGATTGGATATTAATGTAACATTTTTAAGTTTGATAAGAGCTTGATAAGTTAAGACTTTAAAGTCTTGTGCTTTTTGTCCACAGGTGTTGCAGCCCTGGACTCTGAGGTTTCAGGAAAGATAGGCCTGCGAGCTGTTATTTATTATTTCTCAACAACCATCATTGCGGTTATTCTTGGTGAGTTGATTATATTCTTCAGTTCTCTAGTTCTCTGTTTATTTCAGTTGCTTTGCAGTTAAGTCACTCAAATGGTGTAATGTAGAAGTGGTGGTTGAAATGAAACCTATTTAACGAGTCACGTTGTCATCACAGCATACTGAGCGGTGTCATCCTTTGCAGGGATTATTTTGGTGATGACTATCAAACCGGGAGTCTCTCAAACAGCTGACCACATTGACAGAGCCGGGACCACGCCCAACGTCACAACAGTTGACACACTCTTGGACCTCGTCAGGTGACCTAATGACCTATTTGAAACAAAGTACCCACTCATTCGGATGTTAAAGTGTCAGTAGTCTTGCATTGCCAGCTCTATCTCCACAGTGCTGTGGAGGAAGGTCTGGCTACACCACACATACATTCTGGGATAGGAAAAAAAACCACGCGCTCTGACGCAGCGACGGTGGCTCTGCAAAATAGTCTCAGATTGATAGAAATGTGTAGCAATAGAAAATGCCACATACAATATTAAACTGTCACAATACAGTAACTTGTGCTATTTAAACAACTTCATTAGCAATCCCACTAATCGCTCCCAAAACGTCTCAGTTAGAGAGATCATGCTGTAAACATATTCATTGTAAATCCTTCCCAGAAAGAACCAAGCAGGACTGCCTTGTTGCACGATCCAAATTTTTCTAAACTTGAAATTTCCAGTGTGTAGCTTGCTAGCTTGAAGTTGGTTGTTTGTTGAAGCAAACAGAGTTGGAACACACTACACAGAGAGCGGAAGTTGAGGGACCTCGCCAGATGTCAGGCTTTATCCTGGAAATGTTATTCCGTTGATCCAGACTAAAGTGACTGCAGCATATTGGGCCCTATCTTTCACCCAGCGCAGCGTAAAGCCCGATGTCTTTGTTAGTTTAAGACCGACCCAGTTGTCAGTCTCCCGTCCAGCGCCCACGTTGTTTAAATAGCAAATGCACCTGTGGCCCATGGGGGTGCTGGTCTTACAGGGAGGTGTGTTCAGGTGCATTCTGGGCGTGCTGGTCTTACAGGGAGGTGTGTTCAGGTGCATGCTGGGCGTATTGCTATCTTGAGGCAGTGGGAAGTGATGGCACCATTGACCAACAAAAACCTGCTCTAAAGTCAATAACGCAGCATTTCATTGTTATTTTAACAGAGCATTAGTAAAATGCTCCTAGGCTCGTGCACAGCGCGCGCACAGCAGCACACACACATGCAGAAGATTACAAATAAAAATTTTACAACGTCAAATAGTATTATGATATGATCTGTTCGAGCCCTTTAACTTCACACACGAGCAGATCAGTTTCTTCTCTCCTTCCTGCTCAGCAAATCCTCCATAATAGCAATCCTCCGAGGTCCAAACACGCCTGGCTTTTAAAGGGAATGGGAGATGATCTCTGATTGGTTGATTGCATGTTACGCCCAAAACACACCTCTGATTAATGAAGACACTAAGTACAACCCTTTAGAACCATGACCCGGCACACGGACCCTTTTTTCTGCCGTCAAACTAGCAAAAGTGGATTTGGACACGCCCTGAACGCACCTGCGCCAGGCGCTTCACGCCGTGCTCTTAGATCGTTAAAAAGGGCCCTTAGTCTGTCCCTGATAGCGTTTAAAATGTAAATACTTATCTCGTGGTGATCAGTCAATAATCATTTGTCACCTTTATTCTGCCTTTATGCTTTAAAAAAACTTGTTTGTGCAACATGTCAACGTGGTTACACTTCTGAATATCCACAGTCAAAGGTGGGAGAAAATGACATGCTTTCTGACTGTTTCTCCTCCAACATATTATTGGTGATACACTAGCCAAACAAATTAAAAGTGCCAAAAGTAGTGGTGTGAAGAGTAAAAGAGAGAGAGAGCTTCACTGCTATGCTAAGTCAGGGTCATGGTAAATCCTAAACATCAAGCCCGTAACCTAGCGCCTCTTCATACGTGTTGCATTAGACGTGAAAGATGTGAGCTACAGCTGCGTTTCGATCGTCTAGTAGGTTCCTGCTAAGTGGACTAAACTGAATATTCATAATAAGTAACTAATAAATGATACTAAAATCCAATTCCCCCACAACGCTTTATTGACATAATCTTGGTAGCGCTGTGAAAGGCATCTGCAGATTTGAGTGTTTTAGCTACCTTGCTTTAATATAAGCTAACCACATTTACATCCTCTTTATGAAGAGCTGGATTTTGACTTTCATAACGAGTTGTTGCAATGACCCATCGGTCAGGAAATGAGTGTAGTACACGTTATTATATTCATTAACCCCCAATCTTGTTTTTTCCATCAACAGAAACATGTTCCCCGAAAATCTGGTGCAGGCTTGTTTTCAGCAAGTAAGAGGCTTTGCACATCCATCATTCATCCCTGTTTCACTTTCTACAGATGTTTGAAGTGTCATTTAAACCTACACCAGTCAGGTGAGTATGTACCATGTAACCATGTGAACGTAACTCTGATGTTGTGAAATTTGACCGATTACACTCCAGTACAAGACCAAGCGCAAAGAGCTGGAGCCTCCAAAAGTTTCAGTCAACACCACCACAATTCCACCTCTCACAACTACTATCATGTCGGTGGTAGAGGTAGGTGTGCCCATTACTCTACTCTGTTAATCTAGAGCAGTCAGTATTGTACTGTACCTTAATGCTGTTGATGCATGGCCAAAGCTACACTTGCACCAGAGTTCACCTGTGTCTGTTGGGGATATCCATTAACAGGCATGTTGAGGTTTTGATCTTTAAATAACAACAGTGTGTCCTTGTCGATCCATCTGCTGCACTTTCCGTTTCATGTTTCTCTACCTGGCAAGCAGCATCAGAAGACCAATAATGAGTCTTAAGTAGCCACGGGTCATTGGGCTGGGATCCTGTAGAAAACATTTGCACAGCTCATCAATGGATCTTTAGAGTGAGCAAATGTGGTTGTGAAATCAGATTCCTGACCTGCGCTCAGTTAGCTGAAAAAATCACTTTGTCTTTCCTATCTTGGCAGAACATAACAAAGGACTATCAAATCGTCGGGACATATTCTGATGGAATCAACGTATTGGGGCTTATCGTGTTCTGTGTTGCTTTTGGCCTTGTCATTGGGAAAATGGGCGAAAAGGGCCGTATCCTCCTGGAATTTTTTGATGCCCTGAATGAAGCAACCATGAAACTGGTCCAGATCATTATGTGGTATGTATGAAAGACTGATGACCAGGCATGGGCTTTTAAAGGGACATTTCAAAGCTACGCAGTTAACTTACGATCATAGTTTCAGTTTTTAAAAACTTGGATGACTTGCATGTACACCTTTTCAGTACTTTCTGTAGGAGGGTGGCTGGCGTCTCCCTTAGAGATAGGGTGAGAAGCTCAGTCATCCGTGAGGAGCTCAGAGTAGAGCCGCTACTCCTTTGCGTCGAAAGGAGCCAGTTGAGGTGGTTCGGGCATCTGGTAAGGATGCCCCCTGGGCGCCTCCCTAGGGAGGTGTTCCAGGCCCGTCCAGCTGGGAGGAGGCCTCGGGGAAGACCCAGGACTAGGTGGCGGGATTATATCTCCAACCTGGCCTGGGAACGCCTCGGGATCCCCCAGTTGGAGCTGGTAAATCTGGCTTGGGAAAGGGAAGTTTGGGGTCCCCTGCTGGAGCTGATGCCCCCGTGAACCGACCCTGGATAAGCGGACGAAGATGGATGGATGGATGGATGGATATTAGACCTGAACGTTTCCCGTACCTATCTTTCCTTTTCAAAGATGAAATTATATATTTGCTTTAGATTGACAAAAAAGGCTTTACCGCTCTTGACCTTGGTAAACGGTAGTTTAATAGGGCAGAACTGAATGTCATTCTTTTACATCTAAAGCTTGTATTGGGGTTTCCAATTAAGCATTGACTGTCTCTTTTCTGATGTTTGAGCTGTCAAAACTGTTCAAAAATGATGTTCATATGTTCCTTCTAAAAAACACACTGGTTTGAACGATTGGAATTTCTTTTTTTGTTGTACATTATGTCCATAAAATGGAAAAGTTACAACAAGATATACATAACTACTTGTGTTGGTATATTTATTTTAACTATGACATGTCTTTTGAAAGATCTCTACATACCTATACATTGCAAAATAAACTAACGTTAATAAACTAATATCCTATACGGTGATATTTAATATAAAGACCATAATAGACTTCTCTCTCTGTGCACCCTCTGCACCGCTAAACCATTAGCCCCCTAGCAAGCCAGCTAGCTTACCAGTCAGCTGGCCGGCGTCTAAATTATGCCGCGTTCTATTTACCTCGGAACTCTGAAGCCGCAACTGGGAATGAGGTCATGCCCGAGTTGAATGCGTTCTATTTAAAAGTCGGATTTTCATTGTTTCCATTAGCTCTAGCCCGGTTAGCTATTGTTAGCAACCAGTTGATAACAACGCATTACGCAGTTTTTTGTGCATGCAAACAACGTAACATGTCCACAGATAGAAGTTGGACATGCCTGTGTGAACGACTGATTTAATGAGACACAAATAAGACAGAAGTGCTTATAACTTTGTTACTGCAGCTTTCACAACTGTTGATACAGGGGGCAGCCATGTTGGATTTTGAACTCGCTCTACTGCGAGGTTGTACGAGTTCCGAGCTCGTAAATCCGAGGTCAGGGGGCGTGTTTACGACTTTGACCTCGTTAAAAACGAGTTCCGAGGTAAAAAGAACGCTGCATCCGTTCAGATGTAACAACTGTTTGATCCTTGTCACATGGTAGGATTGGTGTGTCAGGGACATGTCACAGTCTTCACCTAGCAACAGTTGTCATTAAGTTGATATGCAAATTGGATACTTTTACACACACTTAGGTTATACTCTATTATGTACAGTATATACATTATGTTTTGCCAGCTACAAGCACATAAGCATTTTAACAGAACAATTCCCACTACAAGTAGCATCAAATATGTATTAGACAAACAGAATATGACACAGGAACAAGCTATTTTATACTCTAAGTAGTGGGTAGCATTACTACTTTCAATACAAGTGTAGTGTTGCTGTAGCTTAACTACTTCCATTGAAGTGTGGCTTGTACCAGCTACAGTTTCAAAGTAGCTTACCCAATGTATATTGATGGTTACTACTATACTGCCGGTTAGTTGATCAGGCTAACCAGGCCCTCTTCCCACTGGAGTTTTTGTAGCTGCCTGTAGCACATTTATATTTGGCATAATCAAAAAGAGAAAGAGAGAAACTTCTCCATAAATTATATTCCAAAATACAAAAACCCAACCTGAGTTTGAAGCGAAAACAGCCCAAACCTGACCGGTAACCTAATACTGGGTCGGGTAGCAAAACTCTTTGGATCTTTGGTAGATGCAGTATTTAAATATTCATGCTGATAATTTGATTTATTTGTTCAACCAACCATTCTAAACCCAAAGATGTTCATTTCATTATCATGGATAAGAAAACCAGCAAACATTCATATATATATATATATATATATATATATATATATATATATATATATATATATATATCCTTTTAAAAAATTGTGGATCATTTTTCTGTTAATTGACTAATCAATTCATCGAATTAGCATTCAGCTGTAGTCCAAATGCACAGTATTTGCTATAATCTTCCAAAATAATAATCTAATTCTATAGCCCACATGACTCCACCTTTATGTGTGTTTTCAGCTACATGCCAGTAGGGATCCTGTTCCTAATTGCTGCTAAGATCATCGAGGTGGAAGACTGGGAGATCTTCAAGAAGATGGGTCTTTATATGGTGACGGTGCTGAGTGGGTAAGCTGTCCCATTACTCTATATCTGCCTGTTTCAGACACAGGGATTTATGGCTGACATTTAGGCTGATTCTCTCTCCAGTGATACAGTAAAAGCTGAGCTCTGGTTAGGCACTGATAAGGGGCAAGGACATTTAAAACTGCTCAACCTGCAGATGCAGTAATGAAAGCTACGCCCATGCCACTAAATCTAAGTGACACCATTAAAACCTGTACAGTAAATCCCCTACGGTTAGGTCACAGGGTTGGCCCAAGGCTGCGGGTGACGGAATGTGCACACTTTGTTGTAATGTTCTGAATGCAGCTCTTCCATGCATTATTGCTTTATGACTATAATTCACAGTGAGTTTTAGACACAATCAGCAGAAAAAGTCAAAAAAGTAGAGTCAAATCTCTCCAAATGTGCCTTTTCATTTAGCATACCATAAAACCATAAAAAGCACCTGCTTTGAATGGGCGTTATCAGTTGTTATCACTACCATTGTTACGAGGCGGTAGGGCCCTTCTCTACCTCCTAATTGGCTCTGTAGGCCGTAATTATCTATTGGTAAGCTGGATCACCCATCCGCGTCTGTAAGATGACGTAGTACGAAGAGCAAAACAATGGTAGGGAATAGTATAGTCTCGCATTGCCAGACCTATCGCCACAACACTGCTCAGCGCTGGAGGATGGTCTGGCTACATCGCTTATCTATTCTGGGACAGAGGGAAAAAAAGGTTCTGGCTTGTTTGCATTTCATTTAACCAATCACAACCGTGCTGGCCGGCGCAAAGCCCATCAACAACCATTGAGCCAGACTAGGAGTAGTAGAAAGAGCTGAGAAAGGTTTGGGTGGCGGATGGTAGCGATGTTACGTTCTGTGCCGAGGCTTGGAAGCGTGTGTCGAGTTTTCCGTCAAGCACATATCGAGGCTGGTATCGTTTAAGATGAATGACGTGATGATGACGTCCGAAGCCTCGCTGCCCGTCCGTACCACGACTGGTTTATGAAGTGGTTTGAATATACACCCATGATCTACACCAGCACTTTCACTGCCCTCTGCCCACTTAAACCACTTTCCAGTTTTAGAAGAGCCTAATAATATTGCCCCTCCTGCTATTATTATAGTATGACCAAAAAGGATTGATTTACACATGTTTGATAGCCGCATTCCTCTCAAGGAAATCTGTTTATTATACAGTTCTCTTAGTTATATTATACCACCAGAAATTACATATTGATATAAATGTATGACATGGAAATTGAAATTGATTGACGCACGACGTTTGGGCCCTCAGGCCTTCTTTTGAAGTAGGAGGACCAGAACTCATCAGAATAAATAGAGAAATGCAAAACAGAACAAACTGGAGCGCACAAGCATATGAGAGTGTATCTGTTTATCTAAAGCTCGTATTGCGCTTGTAATACATGATTATAAAATAATGTTCTATAATCACATCTGTTTTGTCCCTCAGCCTAGCTATCCACGCCACCATCTGTCTGCCACTGATCTTCTTTGTCATTGTGAGGAAGAACCCGTACACGTTTGCGTTGGGAATGGCTCAGGCCCTGGTGACAGCACTCATGATCTCTTCCAGGTCAGAATCCACTTAGCTCCTCACTCTGCTTGTAAAGCCAAATCATATTCTGTATATTTTAATATCTTTACATTGAAAAGCAACATATGCATTTAAAAGTTATACATTACTGTTATGGTATCAGGAAATTAGACATTTTCATATTTGTGAATGTAAAGCATTGTGTGCCAACCACTGTCTGGTCTTCTAGCTCTGCCACCCTGCCCATCACCTTCCGATGCGCGGAGGAGAACAATCGCATCGACAAGCGGATCACCCGTTTCGTCCTCCCAGTGGGTGCTACCATCAACATGGACGGGACAGCGCTCTATGAGGCGGTGGCTGCCATCTTCATCGCACAGCTGAATGACTTCTCTCTGGATGTGGGCCAGATTGTTACTATCAGGTACATGATAGTTACTAATGCCTTAATCACACAAATGACCAGGGTCGGATCAGGGTTATATGAACCGTGTTCAACCCTTCATTTGTCAATTCAAACAGCACAGTGTGTATTAGAACAGGGGTGTCAAACTCAATTTCACTAAGGGCCACACTGGAAAATGAGAATCACATTAAGGGTCAGACATGAATAGTTTATTGACATGCTTTTATTAATTATAAGTCAAATATTTTTGACTGTATTATTGTATGTCTCATATAGCTTTCTCACGTACAATTTGGTCCACATAAAGCCCTAAAAAGTTAGCAAAAAGTTCCTTAGCCATCATAGAGTTTAGCAAATCAAGCAAAACAAGGCCTTTCACAGGCCTGAGTATGCAAACGCTCTGGTTATGTGGGATATCTAAATCTCAAAGTCTGCAAATCTACCAAATTCGGCTTTTAGTGTCGCATCATTTCAGTTTGAAAACAGTTTCCCGTCTTTTTGGTTTGGCACACACTAAAATATGTCAGTGTTGTCACATGTATAGACATATTCAGTGGCTGTCTTACCCCGTTTTATTTAACACAGAGTGGAATGCAATTTATTTGTACTGCTCATAGACTGTAAAAAAGAAAAGGATGAAGCTTCCCAGGCTGAAAAGTGCAGCCAGTGTGGAAGTACCTTAAAGCTGCATTCTATCTCATTGCCAGGAGGGGGCGACTCCACTGGCTCAAAAAGTCTTTGAGAAAATGACCCTACTTCTGAGTTTAGGGTCTCAATCGCTAGTTTGAAATCTTCTTTGATACGTCATGGTCATTTTGTAAATGATGGTCCCATTTATTTTAAAATTGAGGATAAAAGCAGGGGATGCTTTAGGGCCGTGGCTACACACAGACCTGTCAGTCATGACAGAGGCTTTGCAGTGCTAACCATGGCACTGTGTAGGCTACATTAAAATAGACCTGAACTCTTTTGTGGTGCTGTGCTTTCACTGTGTTTTCTAGGGCTGCACAATATATCGCTTTTTTATCGTCATCACGATCGTGCAATAAACACATCGTGAAAGGCATCGACATATCGTGAAAGACACGTGTTAGTTGAAAGAAAATATCAGTAGAAAACTGCTCTTCATAATATAACTGTTATTATTTTTTAGTGCTGCCTTTTATATTCAATATAATGTTCAATTACTTTAATAAAAGAATGTTGGAAATGATTTACTTTCATTTGTTTGAAATTCAACAGGCAATTTGTTGTATTTTAGCAGAATACTGAAAGCAGCAGAAATGCAGAACTAAGTACACTTTAATATCTCTATATATATTTATTTATCCCAAGTAACATTGTTATGGTGATATTCAACAATGTTACGTATTGCATCATACGATGATGGACAGATGATCAACAGTAACGTAATCAACCACGTCACCAAAGAGCGCTTGGGTTGAATTCGTTTACAACCAAGGTGGCTGCCGCTGGAGAATTGAGATGTGTAGATTCCGCCATCGCGTCTGTTATAGAAGATATCGACAGGCATAATCACAGCCCAATGGAGCAGTATCAGACTCATATTCTGACTAGAATCTCAGTATGACGATGTCAGGCTATCTGCACCACACACACAACGAGAAATATAGCACACTTTAATATCGTGAGATCTGATCACACCTCTAATTGTTGTGATTGATGCAAAAATATTGGCTGTTTCTTCGCTTGCCTGTCCGACCGGAGCTGGAAAAGAGCGGACAGGAATAGCAAGAGCAACGTTAGCCTTGGTATTCTAGCATACACTAGGTTGTCCATAAGTGTCCTGGTCATGTGCCACTTCATTTCTTCCTCACCATAGACTGCCAGGAGCTCTCGCTTCTCAGAGTCTTGCTACATATCCATGTTGTTCCAGTCATTCACCTCCAATGTAGCTGAAAACATGCTGCTACCAATCGCGCTGTTTGTTTATGAGCTAGGGTAACCTATGACAACTGCGTCAAAATTGTGCGCACCCATTTGCAATTGGCAGATAACTTGTCTTTCCTATTTATGACCAAGGTAGAAATTTCTTGCTGACATTAATCAGTGTCCGTAAAATACTAAAGACGACATGTCAAATAAGAAACATGACATACCGTCGTGGATAAAAAAGAAAAAAAATGATGGTCTTCAGGTCCACTTATTATCTGTTTTGGAACTGATGTAGAAAACCGTGTACGGTTGGTCAGTCGAGCATCAGTTGTCCTTACTTGAATATATTAGTATATACAACACAAATCTGGCCAGAGAAGAACTTGGTACAGCATGCACAGACACAGTCGTACCAAAAACTTAAAGTACAGAACAATAATTTTGAACCTTATACAGTGTATGTCCCAAATCACACAGACTCTCGCCACCTTGGAGGAAACTTAACAATGTTGTGTGTAATCTTTGGTTCAGATCTTATCTTCCTCGAGACACCCAACGCCTCCTTGTCTGCAGACAGTAAAGGACTCTGAGGCCTTCATGATGACATCTACATAACTTCATACTTAATGTTTTTCTATGACAGGAACTTTAATCCCCATCTCGCTGTCCTCATCAGCGAGGAGTGTTGTCAACGAGAGTCTCCATGAAAGTCCAAGGTCAAGATGATGATCTGCTGAAGACCATGTGATGCAGTTGCAGTCAATAAATCAAAGTTGACTGTTGATAGGAAACTAAAGTCACAGCCTAGAGGGCTTTGTTAGTTAAACTTAAACCTACGTGCAGCCGTGCGGAAACATACTTTGATTAGGGGCGGGGGCGGGGGGGGCTGCCATAGCCTTACTAATGTGACCAGCTTATAGTCTATCGTGACAAGACGTCCCCGTTTTTATATGTACGTTAAAAACACTTAGCAAGTCTTTCTATTTGAGTAAAGCGTTGTCAGGAAAAACTGGGTAACAGAGTTGACGTCTGAATCGCGTTGTGCTTGTTTGCCGCTTGCTCTCTTTTCTTGATCGCCCTTTTTTATACAATCTATCGCCCTACACGCATACGTAAGAACACTTCACTGTCCCTCTTGATTATATGAAATTCTGCTTTGTCCCTTCAGCAACACTGTAGGCCTACTCATCAGCGTCAGTTTGGTTTGAAATGTCCTGGGGACAGAGACGCATTCGGAAGTACATTTCCAGAAGTGCTGGGTACAATGATGCATTCTTTTTTTTCCTCTTTTGCGCAGGTCATGTTTTGAAAGACGCTGTCCTGTAGCTTACTAATGTAAATGAATACAAATGTATATTCTCTCTCATATTGCTCCTCATAACCACTGAAAACTGTCAAAAAATTGAATCCAAAGTCCTATTATTATGGACTTTATCTGACATTAAGCTTTTCTACTTCAGTGAGACTATTGTAAGGAAAAAGCTTAACGTGGTTTAATGTGCCTAAACAACGATCAATTATCACCAAATTTCTGGTTAGATTTTTGACAGTTTTCAGTGGTTATGAGGAGCAATATGAGAGAGAAATTTGGTAATCATTGATCATTGTTTAGGTACAAGCTTTTTCCTCACCATAGGTGCCATGAAGAAGACAACTCTAATGTGAGATAACTTCTATAATCGTTGGATTTCGGTTTAGTTCTTTTGACAGGCTTAAGTGTTCATTACAAGATATGGCCATGAGAAATTTGGTGATGATTGATTGCTGTTTAGGTACATTAAACCACGTTAAGCTTTTTTTCACGTTAAGCAGAATGTCCCGACAGGCAGTGTTGTGAACAGAGAAGCGTGCAGCCAGCGCAGCAGCAGAGCAGCTGTGTCTGTGCGTGTCTGTGTGTGTGTGTGTGTGTGTGTCTGTGTGTGTGTGTGTCTGTGTGTGTGTGTGTGTGTGTGTGTGTGTCTGTGTCTGTGTGTGTGTGTGTGTGTCTCTGTGTGTGTGTGTGTGTGTCTGTGTGTGTGTGTGTCTGTGTGTGTGTGTGTGTGTGTGTGTGTGTGTGTGTGTGTGTGTGTGTGTGTGTGTGCGTGTCTGTGTGTGTGTGTGTGTGTCTGTGTGTGTGTGTGTCTGTGTGTGTGTGTGTGTGTGTGTGTGTGTGTGTGTGTGTGTGTGTGTCTGTGTCTGTGTGTGTGTGTGTGTGTGTCTGTGTGTGTGTGTGTGTGTCTGTGTGTGTGTGTGTCTGTGTGTGTGTGTGTGTGTCTGTGTGTGTGTGTGTGTGTGTGTGTGTGTGTGTGTGTGTGTGTGTGTGTGTGTGTGTGTGTGTGTGTGTGTGTGTGTGCCGGCCCTGTGGGGATAGAGATTTTTTGTGGATTTGTTGGTATCTGTCGCTCAAGAATTATGTGTTGTGAACTTTATTTATTTATTTTTTTAACTAAATTCAGCTCAAGGTTTTCAAAAAAAGTGGTGGGTAAAAAATGACTCGTGAGAAAATCTGACAGGTACGCGTCCCCACCGTCCCCACCGTCCCCACCGACATCGACGGCTGTGGGCCCACTTTAGAGCAGCTTTTGGAAGCATGATTTTTGTCTTTCCATTTTGTGTAGTATTGTATCCAATATTAGGCTACATATGGTATACCATTAGTTACTTTCTTATAAAATGTACGTGTTTAGGCCTTAGTTTAATCATTTATCCATTCTCTTAGATCCAGTATTGCTCTGTCAAGACTTACTCCTGGAACAAATGACACACCTCCTTAAAATCAACTCACTTGTGCCTTTTGGACAATTAGGAATCTGGTGAATAAAGGTTGAATGAATGAATTATAAATACCTATTGTTCTGGTACATACTGCATAGATCTAGGTAGCAACAGATTGTTTTTCTTATACTTGTTTGCACATAGTTCAACGATGGTCTTAGTTATTTTGAACAGTCACTCTTGCTGCCGTTTAGGGCCGCTCACATTTCCTTTCTGAATGTTATTATGAAGAATGTTAATGAGATTGTGTCTCTGTGTTGCAGTATAACAGCAACAGTTGCCAGTATTGGAGCTGCAGGAGTCCCTAATGCTGGGCTTGTCACCATGGTCATAGTCTTAACAGCTGTTGGATTACCTGCAAGTGATGTCACTCTGATAGTCGCTGTGGATTGGCTGCTGTAAGTTTATCTGTTGGCCTTCTATCTTGACTGTTTGTCCTACTTTTCCTACTAAATAGTATGAATGGTAACTTAAGAGCAATTCCGTAGATTGACTTTGAGTGCTGTGTTTCAGGGACCGGTTCCGTACTATGATCAACGTCCTTGGTGATGCTTACGGAGCCGGTATTGTCCAGAAACTTTCCAAGAGGGAACTGGAGAGGATGGATCTGACATCAGATGTCGATGTTGCTAACCCCTTCGCTCTGGAAGCCAGTTTGGATGACGAAGAGTGCGAGAAGAAATCCTACGTCAACGGAGGCTTCACGGTCGACAAGACAGATGCAATCTCCTTTACTGAAACCTCTCAGTTTTAGCCTGAGGTTGGTTCAGAGGAGCAGAGAAAGTGCCATGCTGCTGTGGATGTAAAACGGAAAAGCTGCCATCATGTATTAGCTCCCTGACAAGAGTGGGAAACTATCCAACCAGAGCCATCCTCAGACATCAGAAATCACACTATAGCAGCCTCCATTACGCTTACCCAAGATGATCACTCTTCATGTTGGACATTTACCATCATGACTAGATTAAAGTGCTTCCTTCTTACACTCAAATTGTGCTAAGATTAAAAAATGTCAATTTTCTGTGTGTGTGTGTGTGTGTGTGTGTGTGTGTGTGTGTGTGTGTGTGTGTGTGTGTGTGTGTGCATGTGCGTATGTTCGCGTGTGTGTGTATGTATTAATTTAACACAGGTAAAAACAAAACAATAATATTGGACAATAATTCTCTAAAATGTCTAAATGATCTTCATTGTGTGGGTGTTGTTGAATGGCTATGCCCCATAATGCACTGCTTGTATATCTGTCTGCATATTTAAACTGTGCCAAACATATGAAGAGGTTTTTCACCAAGTTGAATGAAGCAATATGTTAATGAAATGCTAATCACTGGCTGCAGTTTATGGAGACTACACAGAGACTGGAGAAGGTTATTAACTATGAAGTCATTGAACACTGTGAAACTTGAAGACATTTTTTTCAAAACCAAATCATTAACATTTATTGATTTATTGCAAGTATAATTATCATAAATTGTGGCTGTTTTTAGGCAGCGTGGGGAAACATCACATCACAGTATATATCCCAAATTGTTTCTTCTCAAACAAGATTATGTTTGTCACCTAATGGATTCATGTGTGAATCAGTCTTTTTTTCACAATTCCACTGTACTTTCACTGTGGTGTAGGGTCAAAATATGTTCAAATGTTCTTAGACCAATGGCTGAGCTAAGACATAGATGTAAAACGGTCCATACCAAGCTCATGTCTCTGTATTAAGTGTGGCGCTTGGAGAAGATGAACTTGGAAGGGAGCTTGAATCTGGAGGAAACAGCTAGCCTGGCACACTCCAGAAACATGACGGTTTTTTACGTCAGGTAGAATCTATCTCCGTTGATCCTGTTGGTTTGTTTGCTGCTTTCATGGCTGTACTAACGTTCCAGCTGGAGCGCACTGGGTTTACATTTTCACAGGTATATCTGACAACCCGGCCTGGCTGTCAAACTGGGCAGTTGATACCAACACACAGGCCAAAACACAAACTGAAATTCTGTCACGGAACGGAAATCTCAAAGGAGAAAATACTGGCATTAGCAATGTTGTCAGAAAAGACAGTATGTCAACTTAGCATGTTTCCTTAATATCTGATGACGCATTGGGGTCATTTTTGGATTTATTACAGTAAATACTTCATATTACATATTTGACCTTTAACTGTTCACACAATACAGTAATGTGTAGTAATAGTGTTTCTCTTACCAGCTTGCTAGCTTGAAGTTTGTTGTTGTTTCCCAAAGCGAAGGGATTTTGATAACAGGATGCCAGGCTTAATCCTGTAAAATTTACTTCCTTATATCCAGACTAGAGGAAAGCAGTGTCTAAAACAGAAGTGTTTGTCATTTTTTGCCAATCTATCTATTGCTAATCTATCTAATCTCAGCCCATATCTGGCACACACTCTACTGGGTGAGCTAGATGCCGCTCCTAGTCATTACATTTTGATAGTTCTTGTGAACAAGTGGAAATGGGGTCCTGATGATGCCAATTATCTAGCCAGTAGTTTTTGAAATACTCTGGACAAATGTGTTGGATGGACAGAGCGACCAACGGGCTACGCCTTGTTTAGAATGTCAAAGACAGTTAATGCTTTGACCCAAATGCCACAAATAATACAAACGTCTGTACTTTTGTTAATGCTCCCTGGCTGCACTACTTGTGATACTCACAGCGCGTGATGCTTCTGGTCTTACAATTGTTTATAAAATGTATGTCCATGTCTTACAACTTAGAGTTGTGCATTTGGCTTCATGTAGGAACTGCATACTACGATGCATGCACATGCACATACTCTACAGTATTACGCTTGGAATAAGTGGTGTAGACTTGTTTGTTGGAGTCAACTTGAAAAAGACACGACAGAGGTAAAGATGAGGGGTTTCTCTTCTAATTTTTCTCTTTCTAATGTTATTTATGGTATAATCAAATGGAAGAAATCAAACCGTCTTCTATTTGAAGTTGCTAATTTTGGTGGTCCAGCTTGGAAAAAACACTATGTATGCTTACTAGGACTAGATGTTAGAATCCCTTGATATTCAGAACAAGCGCTGTTGTTGTCCTCTTGGGTGGGGTTGGATTGGGGGACGACTGCCTGGTGCCTCCAATACGACACATGACCAGTTGTGCACCCTGGCCTCATTGGGTGTTTCGGCCTTTTATCACAATACACCCTCACCCGAGGCTGGCCCACCGCAATTTCCTTCGGGATAAATAAAGTATCTCTATCTATCTATCTATCTAGACTGATCAGACCTGGGTGTGTGTCACACTGGAGGCTCCATGAGGTCACTTAGCAGCCTATAGCGTCTCCTTCCGCTTCAGCCACAGCCAATGACTGCTTCTGTCGGCAGCAGTTACAAGGTCTTTGATGGTCTTCCGCTGAGCCTGTCCTCTGATTCCAACCTCCTTTAGTAGCCTTGTGGTGGAACTAGCTACAAAGCCCCTGCAGCCCACTTCCACTGGACGCACGTTTACCTTCCAGCCCCAGTCCTCTGCTTAGTCAGCCAAGTTTGCATATTGCAACCTTTTACTTTCAAATGCCTCATTGATGGCTTCCTCCCACGGGACTGTCAGCTCCACTATACAGACACGTCAACAGGATTTGGACCAAAGGACCAGGTCTGGGCGCAGGTTGGTCGCTGCAATTTCGGGTAGGAAGGTGAGCCTCTGACTTAAGTCTACCCGCATTTCCCAGTCCTGGGCTGTGTTCAGTGGGCATGAGTCAGTCCCCTTCCCGGACGAAGGATAATAGAAGGTACTCTGGGTTTCTAGGGGCATGCCGTTGATGGTTACCCTCTTACTCTCCAGTGTAGCAGCCAGGCACTTCAGCATTTGGTTGTGGCGCCAGGTGTATCTGCCTTGCATAAGGCTGGTCTTGCAACCCCCAAGGATGTGTTTCAGGGTTGCTGGGGCAGGCTGGCACCTCTCCATACCTGAGATGTAGGTTGGTTGGAGAGGGCAGGACATCACACGCAACAAACACCTGTAAGATTTTCTTTACTTTTTGTAGTTTAGTACTGCTGCCAAAACTGCAGCTAATGTGCCAATACTTAACTGTTAGTAGCTAGGTAGGCATAGCATATTAGTAACTGCAAACACTACTCTTAAAAATTCCTTTCTATGTAGACTTGCCCATTTCAGTGGTCCAGTTTGGAAAAATCATATAAGAAAAACGTGAAATTGTCTATGTTACATACTATTTCTAAAGCAACATCTAATGTGTCAATGTTTAGCAATTTTCCAGCTACCTAGCATAGAAAATATAGCAAATGTTACACTTACTTTTTTAGCTTTGCCTTGACTTTAACCAAGTATCATGCACATATTTAGATAGTTTTGAGGTCATGGAGTGTTGAAAAAATGTTTATTTTCAGAATAATAAAAATAAAGTAGGCCTAATGCTGTTTACCAATTGCTTTCAAGTTTTGTGGGATTTCACATGACTACATGCTTGGGGATAACATATCTTGCCTAAGTTTCTTATTTGGGCTTTCATGTTGAAAGGTTGTTCCGTTACTTTTACCCGAGTTCAACATTTCCTAATCCATTGTGTCTGGAATGCAGTCTAAGTCTCAGTGTCTCGATTGTAGTCGTCCCTACACTGCTAAAAAAGCCACATTTAAAATAAAACATGGGTGAATGAAGGTGCTTGTTTGTAATTCTATACTGATCAGAGATAATGCAGATAAGCCTTCACAAAACAGGTTGTATTCTACATTTCAAAAGTACACTGGCATCAACAACTGCTTCTCTGTACAGACAACTACTCGAGAACCTACAGTATGTGAATCAACATGTACTAAGTTAAGTGTAACTGCAAGCAAATAAAAGAAAGTTGCTCATTTTTTGTCTGCTTTTTTTTGGTAGCGACATTTTTTTTAACGTCAAACACTTTATTTCCTGCAGTCTGCATCAATTTATGGTGCAAATAGGGCTGGGCGATAAAACCATCTTGAAACTGGATCGCGAAAAAATTCAGCTCGATAACGATGATAAGCTCTGGACATATTTACCCGATAACACAACTGCCAGAGTCTGGCTTTTCGGCTTGCCGGACACGCCCACTTCCTATTGTGAGCGTTTGCTGCCGGTGTTGTGTGGAAGTGTGTTCCCCTCCTGTGTTGTTTAGTCTTTCCCTCCTGTTAAAATGTGAAGCCCCCCCATAGTTATGGTATAGATAAGGTTTGGTTCAGGTTTAGGTAACATTAGGGGGAAACATATATTGACGCGGGTGATAATCTTCGACGGCGAAAGTGGAGCTAAGGGCAACAAAAGTGGTGGTGGACATGAACGTGAACTCGCTCTCAAGCTGAAGACATTGTTGATATCATTCAGAAACCTAGTCAGGCTAATCATGAGTCTAGCCAGAAGCAGGGTTGCCTTGTGTGTGTGAAAAAACAGCCCAATGGCCAAATAAATAGCCCAAAAAATAGACTAATACCACAGCTCATAATATGCCACTGCCAAACCATATACACTGCTTTTAAGTCCAACAACATTGCTATTACTGCCTAATGCATAATAATACAACATCATAAATGTTAGTGTGTCGGCATTAAAAGCAGTTTTCCCTGAACATTCCTTTCACCCAGGTCCTAAAATGGCCTCATGAAATGAGATACAGTATATAAAATATAGCTCTATTACATACAGTCTATGGGTGTCACTGATGCAAAAACCAACCTCTTGCTTTGTCTTTTCACTGTCTGCGCTGCCGACTCCGAGTCGTGACCTGTCCTGACTGGACCTGACCTAGCGTAACCGAGCATGACGTACCTGTGGGTGACATTACGTGGTGTGTTGGTGTCTGTGTAGATGCTGATCTGAAGTCAGTTTGGTAGGATTTTCGGATATACACAAATACGTTGTTTTATCTAAATGATGGGTTTTGTATTCATAGATAGTATTTGCATGCAAAATATGTCTACTTACCCAACCCTTCCTGCGGAAACACTTAAAAAGTAGACCAATTCCGTGTTACACTAAGGCCTATAGTTTGACTGCTTATTAAACCCAAAATAGAGTTCTGTTTCAGCAGCCATTCTGCAATAGATCACAATGTTCCCGACAGAGCGGGTGTTTAATGACTGAACGTCACGGTGAGGAGCTATTTCTCTGATATATGGCAGTAGTTCACAAAGAGTTGCATCGCCACAGACACAGTTTACTTATGACCTTCTGGGGATTTACCAGAGGACTCCACGATGTGAGCTTGTCAGCTTGGGTGTAGCATATAGAACATGGACTTTAATTCTGCCTCTTTAACAGAATACATTCAACCTTTATTTCTATTTGAGAATCATTGAGGGGCGGCCCTTATTTACAATGACAGAGACAAAAAACACAACAACACAGAAAAGGAGCAACACATAAGAACAAATCGAAAGACACAAACTTTCAGAATTGGAAAAATGATTTGATAAATAAATTAGGATAAGGATGCAAAATAACGTACAATTATGTAAAGCAATTACAAGTAGAAGTGTTAGTTTTTTTCTAAAAGGCACAAGTGAGTTACTTTTAAGGAGTCAGGTGCACTAAAGTTAAAAGCAGTTTTTCCAAGTTCAGAGCGAGCTCGTAGAACATGAAGCAAAAGCCAGTCAACAGAGCTAGTCTGGTAATGTCCCTCTGAGTAACAGAGACGTTCTGTAAGGTAGGGTGGTAGTTTTCCATCAAGGCCCTTTTAGGTAAAAAGATACCGGTGAGCATCACGTCCCTCTTAGAGAGAAGACCACCCAACACTTTGTGTACCATAGACATTACCGCTTATAAATCTTAAGGCGGAGTGATAGACTGAGTCCAGAAACGTAGGAATTGAAGAGGATGCATGTCTATAAATCACATCACCATAGTCCAAGACCGACATGAAAACTGCCTCAACAACCCTTTTCCTACAAAGCATGGGAAAGATGCTTTTCTTTCTGTAGAAATAGTCAACTTTTTGCCTGAGACGGCACACAAGATTATCAATGTGATAATCAGCGACGCTAAATATAATTAATTAATGCATGTGTTACAAATAGCTGGGCTCGTAACACAAAGGCACACAGCTGCTAAAGGTTAACCTAGCCTGTAACCCGTCTCTTTTTCCCTCCGTGTTGCATTCAACGGGAGAATAAGACTAAGTTGCCGGTGTGAGTGTATGTCTTACCATCTTGTAGAGGGGAGTGCTGTGTCAAACTGACTCACCCAGAGAGTGCATGGTTTTGAGTCTGAAGATGGCTGACTGCTCCAGTGAGCGCGACGTAGCTTCGGTCTGCTCCGTCCTACGTGCTGCGCCGGTGTCCTTGCCGGGCCAGCCCCGCTCTTCCTCATTGCTGTAGTTCAGGTTTTAAACAGTGTATTTACAAAAGTTTGTGATGTGGGAAAACAAGAACAGCAAAGTGTGAGGTTGTTTTCCACTACTTCCAGCCGGAAGCAATCTCCATAATGAATCTGCAAATTTGGGTTATCGGCGGCCACACAAACACGCACCCTCATGTCACATGTCAGTGCTTGCCCTATCAAATGGCTACTCAAAAGACGTAACGCATGGTTCTGCAGCACTGCTAGCAAAGCATAGCCAAGTTGTTTTGAAAGGACTGCCAGGTAACGTAAAGCAGACGATGAAGCCGCACCAAACACCACAACTACCAAAACAAAGGCAAGAACATATTTTCATCTACAAAAGGGGGGCCCAGCCGAAAAGGTTAGGGAACCACTGTCCTATACCCTGCATTCCTCTGGCCTTTTGGCCTTAAAGTCCCACACGCACACTGTGAATACAGAACCCAAAAGAAACGTAATTTCAATGCAAAATAAAATATACTTTCATTGATATGTTATACTGAACTAACATATTTTTATATGTTGATTTTTGATGCATAATCTGAAGTTTGGGGGCTCCTCCTTTCTAATCTTCTCATGCGTTCCTGCAGGATCACTAACTTGCCTCGATATGTTGAGTTCATTTCATCCACTATATACAGTATACACATATACTACGTGTATATATGTCTGTCGACAACGTGGATGGCTGCTGTGTCTTGAGCTCCTCCGCACGCCCCCACCGTTCTCTTTATACATCCATCGCTCCTACAAAGTTAACACCGCCAGTTCTCGCTAGATTTGTGTTGTCCCGCTGCATCCCAATGCAGTCTATCTCTCAATGTTAGAAAATCGAAAAAATGATTTTTGTATCTGCCCCATGATTCGGCTCTACTCCAAAATGTAATGCGTTCTTCTTTGGCCCAGGCTTCACCCTTCCACCAAGTAGTTTTTCTGCAATCCTTCCAACAAACAAAGCAAGCCAAAAACATAACCTCCTCCCAGGTAACAATGGGTTTCAAGTCAAAACATTTATTTCAACATAAAACATTATTTTGTCATTAATATGGTCTCCGTGTGTGGACATTTATCAAACCACAGCAGTGAAATACGTCTCTGTACATAGAGCAGATATCTGAAAGTAGGCAACAAACAGAACAACAACAGACAGACCAACACAAGCAAGACAAGAAGAGTGAATACAGGCCAGTTCAAACCAGAAGTAGGCTCCTCAAATCACCTCACCAGAGTCTGGCCAGGTCATCACGGTGGCCCTGGAGAGATGGACCTCCTGGCTAAAACCTTGTCTACCTCGGAGTGTGTGGCCCCCTAAAACACAATAACAGTCATATTCTCTTTGCGATATCCTTTATTTGTGATCTTCAGTGCATTCTTAGAGCTATTTATGCATTAAAGTAGCACAATTGTGATAAAACTCAATTTTTAACAAGTCTGCCTTCAAATATACACTACAAAGAAGAAACTTACCTATTTGTCAAAAGTATTATCTTTGCATTACATTTTCAAATAGAAGCCAGCATTCAAATAACAGCAGCAAGAGCAAATAAAGGCTGGTCACTAATTAAGACCATGGAAAAAGGGGGAGGGGTGAAATAACCTTTATGACATACAGATAATAGTTCATGGTAAATATCACAGCACTAATTCCATCAGTACAACACCAAAACCATGGAGGGAGTATTTAGATTGCATTAACATCAAACTGAAATAGAACCAGATCAGAAAACAACGAGACTTCTTACTGAAATATGTTAAGATACATTTATGTATAAAGGAATCTCTCTAACATAAGCCTGTTTCCAATAAAGGCCTGGTTTCTGCTGCAGTTGAAGTGAATGTCTTTAAGAATTCAAAATAAGATTGGGTTTTTTATGGAGAATAAGTTTTAAAGGAATGTCTTATTCAGATGACCACAACTTCCAAGAGCCCAATGAAGTGTGCCAGTAAGGGCAAAAGAAGCTGACATTCCTATTAGACAACTATAACTGGATATTGCAACAACTGAACTGAAGTCTAACAGTAGACTGAAACCCATACTGATGCTGTGATATCTAACATTGAGTCTAATGTTATGTATTACTTACATAGGCAAGTCGTCGTACAGCTTTTGGTGTCGTAAGGAGTCCCCGAACACGCTCTTGGACCTCTTCCCATTCTCTGTGAGAGCTGGACTGAGACCTGAACATCAAACCAATAGTCAGGGAACTTCAGCTTGACTGACATTTTATTTGTCATCATTACTTGCTTGAATAATGAACATCCCAGTGTCATCTGCATACATGTGTTTGCAGTAAAACTCTAAGTCAGATGAGAAGTGTGATATTCATAATCCCTGTGCAACTATTACAGAGACATTGTCAGTCCATGATGTGTTTAAAGTCCTGGTAAAGCAAAAATAAATGTGTTCTGAGTCTGTCACACCACAGAAAAATGCGTTATTAACCACCAAATTTGAATGCCTAAAACAATCGCCAAGTATATTAAATTTAGGTTTCAAAATCATGGAAACAATAATCAGTTCTCTCTGCTCTGAGATGCTGGGGGGGAGGGTCTCCTGAAGGCACTAAGCCCAAGAACGAGCCGCTGCAATGGCCCGCTGTGCGTCGACAGACTCTTGTTGCAGCTGTGTTAGTTTGCTAGCACATATAATAAAAAGGTAGCACACACCTACCGAGCTGAAGAAAGAGTGTCGTTCCACGACAACACATTATCATTAGCAGCTAACCCAGTAGCACACACAGTTATGTATAATGGGTTTGGAAAATAAATCCCTGATTTTGCAATACCCGGACTTTCACGTAGCTTAGCACGAACACTTGAAAAACAGGGAAACTGCTAGCTTAACTCCATCAAGGTGGAAGTTAATCATTTTCCAACAGCTTCAAAGCTTATTTAATGACTGCATCTTTATTTGACTTGTGCAGTTATTGGGAAAGCATTCTCATCACTTTGATACTGTTTTAATGACATTCTCTTTGTAATGAGGTGCATGATTATATTATGTATAATATGTAAAACTAGTCAAGAAAAAGACCTGCTGTGCCTGGCCTGTTCCCTATAAGACCACCACAGCCCTGAAGGGTCAGGACCTTGGTGGTAGTCAAGGGGGTCTTGTGTTTCTGAAGAGCTGGAGTAGTCTTCTGGTAACCCTCCAACCTGCCAACGGAAGCAGAGACAAGTTACTTTCATTAGCTAAGTTTCCATCCAATTGTCAATCAAATTATCTAAAGTTCGGTAAAAAAACTCATGCGAATAAAGCTGGTGAAAGTGTGTTTCCATCCAACGGCCTTTAAGCGAATGAAAACCTGTGTGTAATGACGTCACATGCTGTTTTGCGATCAACTTGGTATATCGAATTGATTTTAGACATCTTAAGGTGTTTCCATTCATTTTCGCACTGAATCAACAACATTCAAGCAAACATTTGCGAACAAAGTTTTGCTAGACAAAATGGATCGCGCCATCTACCAACAAATGATCAATATTTCACAAGTTGTATTAGTGCCAGCTGATAGCGACATATCAAGCTATAATAAGAAAACGACGACGCTATCAACACATTGCTATGATGATGAAGATGCACGTAAATGCCCGACGACAACGGAGGCGGCCTGTGGTGTGGGAACGACAGCGCTCCAAACTGTTCTGGGAGATCGTGGTTCAGAGACACTTCACGGAAACCCTTTTGGTTGAAGCATTTTTGGATGACCAAGACAACATTTCACCTGTTGTGTAATATTTTTGGCCCGTCCCTTTTCCCAGATCTCGCAAGCTATCGCTCTCCGGTTCCAACCGAGAAGCGTATCGCCATTGCGCTCTACAAACTGGCTACATGCGCAGAGTACAGAGTGGTAGGCCAAACGTTTGGAGTCAGCAAAACCACCGTGCACCAGTGTGTTTACGCCGTGTGCAAGGCCATACAAACGAGGATGATGCGAAGGTATATATATACCTACCTGGAGTGGATGAGGCGCATGATATCTCGCTGCGTAACTCCAGAGCGCACCTTGTGCCACAGGTGTATGGCGCAATAGACGGGACTCACGTCCCGATTAGACCCCCTGCTGAAGGCTAGAGAGATTTTGTCAATAGAAAGGGCTGGCCATCAATCGTACTACAGGCTGTAGTAGGCAATCGTTGCATCATAAGGGACATTTGTGTCGGCACTCCCGGCAGTGCGTCTCCTTGTTGGTCCACTTACATCTGTCTTTGTTGACACCCGCCATGTGTGCAAACCGAGTGGAAATACTGGGCGGGTTGTTTTGTGGCGGGTTGCAACCATAAAATGACCTAAAACTTAATCGCAATTCATTATTTATTCGGCAAATAACATTTCTATCAGCGTTTATCACATAAGCCGTATATAGATCAAGATAAAATCCGTTGAGACCAAACGTATTTCCTTTGAGACGATATTCATGAAATTCAATCGAATTGTACTATTTCCATAAGGCATTTTTCATTCGATATCACTTAATTTGGATAAAAACGTGTGGATGGAAACATAGCTAGTATCAGATAACCATCCCGTTAATGCATCTGCACCTAAGCAATTGATTTATTTCTGTTAGGTTAGCCGTTTGACCCAAAACGCTGAGACACACACACACACAGAGACAGATGGCTGTACAGAGAGATTTATTAAACAGTCAAACTTGATTTGTGCGAAGAAGGGAAGTTCAGGGAATTGTAGCTTCAGTTTGCTACAATACGTGAGGCAGGCAGGCAGACAGAAATCCAGGCTGAACTGGGTCTTGGAAGCTGGTAGATAGGAGGTGTATGTCCAGATAAGGGAAGCGGAGACCAGAGGTGATCCAGGTGGGCTGTGAAGGGTGGATGAAATATGCAGCTGGTGGCCGAGCAACAGGCGGAACTGGTCACGGCAGGGAGGCAGCGAAGCGGATCTTTCGGAGATTGCGGGGAGCTGCTGAGTGGAAGTGGGTCTGAGATAGGAGAACAAAAAGTTAGGAACGAGCTGGGAATTAACTGAATCGCAAGAACAGAAAACACAGAGCCAATGTTACCAACTGAGTAGTTTTAACGATCTGACGCTGGAGACGTGAACAGCCCGGGTTGATATACTGAAGGGGTGATGACTGGAATGAGCTGCAGCTGAGTGAAACAGTCAGAGTGAATGGCCACGCCCCTTGACCTCTGGGTCAGGTCCGCTCCTCCGGTCCATATCCCTCCCAGTCTACAAGATATTGGAGTCCCCTACCACGCCTCCGGGCGTCCAGGAGTGTCCGAACTGTGTAGGCCGGATGGTCATCGATGATGCGAGCTGGAGGCGGGGGATCCACTGGAGGACACAAAGCGCTGGAAGATACTGGCTTGAGTTGGGACACATGAAAGGTGGGGTGGATCTTCATGGACTGTGGCAGCTTAAGCCGAACAGCTGACGGGTTGATGATGGAGTCGACCACAAAGGGACCCAAAAACCGGGGCGACAGCTTGCGGGATTCAGTGCACAGGGGAATATTCTTGGAGGAGAGCCAAACTTCCTGACCAGGTTGGTACTGGGGAGCTGGGTTCCTGTGTCTGTCAGCCGCTTTCCTATTACGTTCGGTAGTCTGGAGCAGGGCCTCACGGGCGTCGTTCCACACCTTACGGCAGCGACGTAGATTCTCCTGCACAGAGGGAACTGCCAGCTCCTTCTCCTGTGCCGGGAACAGAGGAGGTTGAAAACCCAAGGACACTTCAAACGGGGAGAGGCCGGTTGCAGAGGTAGTTAGGGAGTTATGGGCGTATTCGATCCACGGAAGATGCTTGGCCCAAGTCGAAGGGTTCTGTGCAGCAACACAGCGGAGGGATGCCTCAAGGTCCTGATTAGCCCTTTCCGTTTGGCCGTTGGATTGTGGGTGGAAGCCTGAGGAAAGACTGACAGATGCACCCAAAGCAGAGCAGAAATCTTTCCAAACACGAGAAATAAATTGTGGGCCTCTATCAGAAACGATGTCAACAGGTATTCCATGGGGACGGAATACATGTTGGACCATGAGGTCCGCTGTCTCACTGGCAGTCGGTAATTTTGGTAATGCAACATAATGGACAGATTTAGAGAACCTGTCCACGATGGTGAGTATAGTGTCATTACCTTCAGACTTGGGGAGACCGGTGACGAAATCCAGGGCAACATGGGACCATGGACGGCTAGAAACCGGGAGGGGATGTAATAAACCAGAGGAAGACTGGTGAGAGGCCTTACCCCGAGCGCAGATGGAACACGCAGCCACGTAAGCTCGGACATCTGCCTCAACCGATGGCCACCAGAAGTGTCTTTTCAACAGAGACAGTGTGCGAGCCATCCCGGGGTGACAGGAGAACCGAGAGGTGTGGATCCACTGAAGTACCTGGGAACGTACTGACGCTGGTACATAGAGACGGTTGGGTGGTCCATCCCAGGTCCAGGTTCAGTTTCCTGAGCAGTCCTGACAAGAGACTCAATCTCCCAACGCACGGCTGCCACCAAGCAGGAGGCAGGCAGGACAGATTCTGGTTCGCCGGTCTCATCTGAGTCTGTGAATTGGCGAGACAAGGCATCAGGCTTGATATTACGGGAGCCGGGTCGGAAAGTTAATACAAAATCAAACCTGCTGAAAAACAGGGCCCATCTGGCTTGACGTGAGTTGAGTCTTTTAGTTGATTGTATGTAGGCCAAGTTCTTATGGTCTGTCCAAACTACGAACGGCTGCTCTGCTCCATCCAGCCAGTGCCGCCATTCTTCCAAAGCCAGCTTCACTGCCAGTAGCTCCCGATTTCCCACGTCGTAATTTCTTTCTGCAGGAGACAGTTTCTTGGAAAAAAAATGCAACCGGATGGAGCTTCTGATCAGTGGGAGAGCGTTGAGACAGAACGGCCCCAACCCCACTGTCAGAAGCATCCACCTCAACAATGAACTGTAGACTGGTGTCAGGGTGAATGAGAACAGGAGAGGTTGAAAACAGTCTTTTTAAGGTACTCACAGCCTGCTCAGCTTCGGATGTCCATTGGAAAGGGACCTTGGGAGAAGTGAGTTTAGTCAGGGGAGAAACAATCCGACTGAAATCCTTAATAAACCGGCGGTAGAAGTTTGCAAAGCCCAGAAACCTCTGTAGTTGTTTACGAGACTCGGGAGTGGGCCAGTCGGTAACCGCCTTTTCTCTGGGTCTGCCGACACCTGACCTCGTTCGATTATGAACCCGAGGAAAGGTACAGACTGCCGGTGGAATTCGCACTTCTCGGCCTTCACAAAGAGCTTGTTTTCTAGGAGACGTTGAAGGACTTGACGGACGTGGGAGACGTGATCTTCTGGGGACTTAGAAAAAATCAAAATATCATCCAGATAGATGAACACAAAACGATTCAGAAAATCTCGTAAAACGTCGTTAACCATCGCCTGAAAAACTGCCGGGGCGTTTGTGAGCCCGAAAGGCATGACCAGGTACTCGAAGTGTCCAAGTGGAGTGTTGAAGGCCGTCTTCCACTCGTCCCCCTGCCGGATCCTAACGAGGTGGTAGGCGTTCCGCAGGTCGAGTTTTGTGAATACTGTGGCGCCCTGAAGGGGTTCAAAAGC
Source organism: Zingel zingel (assembly GCA_023566125.1). NCBI lineage: Eukaryota > Metazoa > Chordata > Actinopteri > Perciformes > Percidae > Zingel > Zingel zingel. The sequence continues at coordinate 658,737 of CM042336.1, read as the reverse complement.
AGAGTTAATAAGAGGCAATGGGTAGGTATTTCTGACAGTTATTTTATTTAGTCCACGATAGTCGATGCAGGGACGTAAGGACTTATCCTTCTTATCGACAAAGAAGAAGCCTGCACCCACTGGGGAAGAAGAAGGACGGATTATGCCTGCCGCCAGAGAGTCCCCAATATATGTCTCCATGGCCTCTCTTTCGGGACGGGACAAGTTGTACAACCGGCTGGATGGAAGGGGGGCCCCAGGCAGTAGCTCGATAGCACAGTCATAGGGTCTATGGGGTGGCAAGGACAAAACCCATAACAATTTAACTCTATTGCTGGTCTCAATTGCAGTTATTAAAGGCTCAATCAGTCATTTTTGACAACCTAAATCTATGATATACAAGTGCAGTGTCTGTTGGGAATGGACCGATTCTCCAGAACCGCTCATCCAGACAACTTTACACTCAACACTGCACTTCTTTGGGTCCTGAGCAATACACCTGCCATGACAATTGCATCCCATAGCAGTGCTAGAGTAGACACGTCATTTGATAACAGCTAGCTATTTGGGACAAGGTAATTCCATTCTGAAAGTCACATCGCTGTAGCGTTGAATCTCCGGTCTTTCTTTCTTCATCTGTTCTTGAATGTACTGTAGCGAGCAACGGAGAGCGAGCTATACCCAGCATGCCGTTCAGCAGTGAAGCAGTTAATAGGGGTCCCCTCTCAATACATGGCACAATAGATCCATCCAGGGGACTGTTATCTTCATCCCATCCAGCTAGAGTTCTGACCATTACAGCCCGCTCCCACAGTGGGTGGGTTTCACTGTCTGTTTTATGTTACTGTATATTTCTACTCCACTACATCTCAGAGGCAAATATTACACTTTTTACTCAACTCCACTCTATTTGACATTCGCCGCCATTTAGTAATTTTGGAGAGTCTACAATACTGTTGTGGTTTTACTCGAATACTATTCTGAATGCAGGACTTTTACTCATTTTACTTGTATTTTTCCACTGTATTTTTACTTTTACTCAAAGGTTCTGTACTCAACATTCTGAACAATAATATAGCAGCAAAATAATATTTGCTATCAGAAAATTAGCATGTCCCCCTATAATTCAGATTAAGGCCTGTGTATACAAACATTACACATTTTCGTCAAAGAAGTAGCTAGATTTAGCTTTTCTGGAATCACAGGTTCCAATCCTGTCAGTCCCAGGTTGTGTCTTTAAGGAATAGATTTGAACTTGTTAGGAAATTTGCCGGTTTGCTTTCTTTCCAAGAGTGAGATGAGAAAATGATTATCAATCTTATGTCTGTGACTTTAAGTACAGAGCTAGAGGCAGTATGTGGGTAGCCTAGCTTAGCATAAAGAATAGAAGCAGGCGGAGACAGTTGGCTCTGGTCCAAAGTTCAGGAATACATCTTCTAAAGCTCACAGAATAACATGTTGTATCCCGTTTGTTCACTCTGTACACAAACCGAAATATAAAAATGACTATTTTGTGATTTAGCGGAATTTAAGATGCTGGAACTATTTTTTGGCGAACAACCGCCGAGGTCTTAGTGTCACAGTCAGGATGGTGTCATCGAGACCAAAACCAAGACACTGCACAGACGGAGCAGAACAGAGTGTTCAATAAAACCACAAATATTGTAATATTTCAGTTTGGGTATGATTTATTTTGTGTCTTAATTAGTGCGTTTTAGAGGTGTGGGTGGGTGTATTTTTGAACTTTGGACTGGCCAGCTGCTCCCCCCTGCTTCCAGTCGTTATGCTAAGCTAGACTAACCACACCCTGACTCCAGCTCTGTACTTCATCTGATAAACCCCACGACTTTCTGTTTAAGAGGCCAAATAATAAGAAAATAATTGTGATCTTACCAAACCATTGGATAAGGATTTGCTTCTGCCAGTTGGAGAATATCTCACTAGTACCGCAATAAGAGGGGAAATAGTTCTTGAGTGACAACAGATTAGCATTTTCTGAGCATATTCTTGAGCAATAGAAACGTGACTGTGAGTAGATTTTATCATCAAACATGTCAACAAAGCAGTATAACAATAAAAAGACTTTACAAGCATTTACAGTAGGTTGTTTGAGACTGTATCCATGTTTAGTAGCATCAAAGCAGCATTATATGAGGATTTCTACCTGTTGATGAAGACCTGGTCAAAGGTGGAGAGGACTTGGTAAACGCAGCAGAGCGACTGGCTCCAGGCCACAAAGGCAGCATCTACATGCAGGAGAATAATGACACAATAAGCAGGCCTGCAGGTCAAACTGCTACAGGATGTACACAAGCAGGGCTGGAGCTCTCTTGGCAAAGAGGTTGGACCATTTTATTGTGATAAGAATATAGGAGACAAGTCACGTAATACAGTCGATATAATGTTTCCTGAAATGAGTGTGACTAGATTAAGATAATAATAATTAGCAATGGAGAGCAGCACAAACAGCGTTTTCTCTTTTCAAAAAAAGAGTTGGAATGGAATATCATTTTTAATACACACTTCCTTATTCTAGTTTTAGTTATGTCCTCCCAGTTCAGTTGGTTTGAGACCTCCCCCAATTATTAAAACACAATTGGATGTCACAACAGAATCAGGAACTACAGGCTACATACAGTAACCTTTGAATAAAAAAATGAAAAGTTGAATTTATAACCAGTTTGCTGTTGTAGCCTTACTTGGTCTGATATGACCTGTAGCTTTTAGTGGCAAATTGTAGCTAGTAGTATTATACTAGCAAACCCTAGATAGATATTATTTAACTGACATTGCTGAGTCTTGCTTCTTTTTTATAAATTCTGCAGAAAATTCTGCAAAAAAAAAGACTAAGCCTCACTGTCAACTCTCCACATACGTCAGAACTCATCTGGTGTCATTTTTCAACATGCAGTTTAGGGTTAGGTTTAAGCAACACAACTACTTGGTTAGATTTAGGAAAAGATCGTGGTGGGTTAAAATAAGTATGTTTGTTAGGTCATTTATCATCAGATCACTATCAGACGCTGAGGGCCACGGACCAAGCTGCAGTTTTTGACGGGTTGCCAGGTGTTTGTTGTGTCCTGCTTCTAGTCTCAGGCTATGTTTAGACGGAAACATCTGAAGAGAAAACGCAAAAGAGGAGTCGCGGTCTCACTTTGTATTCTGCGTTTAGACGAGCGTTTTGGGGGGGAAATCTGCGTGCATATGGTGACGCAAAAGTGTGTGAAGTCCCCGCGCCTGCGTAGAACCTTCCTTCTACTTCTCTCTCTAATAGCACGAAGCGAACAACAAAAGCTGACAATTTTGTCTGGACAGACGAGGAGGTGGAGTTATTGCATACACACACACACACACACACACACACAGAGACACACACACACACACACACACACACACACACACACACACACACACACACACACACGGCACACACACACTTTCTGCGTTTTTAAGCCCCAAAAACACCGTTGCCATCTAAACGAAAGGCACATCTGATAAAATATGTTGTCGTTTTCACCCGCGAGCATATTCGTGTGAGAAGGGCCTCATTTTACTCACTCTAATGATGAGGTCTCTCAAGCAACTGACTAAAAAAAACTATCTTGGAAAATAAGGAAAGTTTAATGTTCTTTGTGTGTGTTCACAGTTACTGGTCTCGCTTTAAAGCTATAGTGTGTAGTTTCTGTCGCCCCCACGAGGAATTCTAAGTAATGACAACAACACTGTCGGCCTTCATCACCACAGGAACAGAACCCATGTCAACAGTTTAAACATGCTGTGAGTTCATGAATTTCAACATTCATGAACTCACATTGAGCCGTAGCCGACAAACGGTGAGTAATTTTAACCCAAGAAAGGGTGGCTGTAAATCGGGTAGAGAGTACCGTGAGTTTGCGCTGTTTTTAGCGGTTGATGCCATTAATTTTAAGCGGAGAAAGTGTGGCTGTCCGTTGGGTAGAGAGGACGGCGAGGTCATGATGTTTAAGTGGTCGTTGCAGTCATTTGAAGCGGAGATAGGGTGGTTGTCAGTCTCTGCTAACAGGAACAGATGCATTTTGCAACGGACTGTCAAACCTTCTCACAGGTGAAACATAACATTACATCAGAGAGGAGAGAGGCGAGAGTGATATTTGTATTAGATCAAAGTTAAAAAAGACCAGTGCTGTAGAAATAACTCCTGTAATAGCTCTTGTCTGCCATCTAGTGGCTGGAAATGATGGCCAGTTTTTAAAAATCTTGGAATTTTGGAATTAAACTGTGCTGTGTGTGCTTACAGGCTGGGAGGTGTCCCAGTCAGCTGCAGAGTCCAGGCTGAGCCGGGCCAGGCGCTGTGTGTCAGCTCTTACAGGGGACAGGGACTGGGATCTGGACATGTATGATGGTGACCTGGTGCCGCTGTGTCGTCCCCTGTACGCCCTGCCAACTTGTCTCCTTCCACGGGTTTGAGGTAGTTTCCTCTGAGGAGAGGAGCTCCGGGCTCTGCTGGAGGGTGTCCTGTTCCTCTTCATCACTGGCCTCTGGAAAACAAGAGAGTGGATGTCTCAGAACTATCCACATCCTAAAAATGGGCTTTCTAGCTGCCAAACCTTCTGCAAGAAGCACAGGTGTTACATTTGATTCAAATATTAATTTGGAGTTGCAGGTCAAGGGAGTTGTCCGGTCATGGTTTCTGCAGGCAAAAAGATCATCTCCAAAATAAAATCCTTTTTGTCCATCACAGATATAAAGGCTTTTCTACGCCTTTGTCTTTGACTACTACTGTGTTCCTGTCTCTGTTCAGAACTCAGCAGCCAGAAAGGTCCTCAGAGGGCCGATGATCAAAAACAACACAACAAATATAAAACCTTATATATATATATATATATATATATATATATATATATATATATATATATATATATATATATATATATATATATATTAATTATATACATTAACTCAATTGCTGCAACTTGTGTGTTCATATTCATCTGACATATGTCAGTTGAATATGAACACACACAGACATGGTACACATATTCTTAGATTCACTGTGACATACGATTTTATATTATATCTGATGTCCATTGTGAATAAAGAGATCATAGATAAAAGATGCTCCTTAGAGCTGCAGAACTTGCCTGAGAAGCAAAAGGTTTTTCTTCAGTACCACACTAAAGTAGTTACAGTTGTCTGCACATCTATGGATACACTGCAAACAGCTAACTCAGCATACTTTTACTGCTCCCAATTTGCCAAATGTAAACTAAAAACTACAGGGTAAAAATGATTCTTTTTTTCTTTTATTTTGTGTACTATTTTGTTACTATATGTCTTTTTATTTATTTTTTTAAAAGCAACATAAATGTATTATAATTATTGCTAAAATTATTGAATTCAAGGAAGCCATTAAAAGTCACTGGGAGAGGACTTGTATCATGTATGGGTCTGCTGCTGACAAAGATCTAATTTGGTTAATGGTGTTGCCTCTGATATATTATGATGCAGTTGGATTTATTGAACATAATCTACACGTCATATAATCTTTACCATAGGTACATTAGGGTAAATGTTGATCCGAGCATCAGATGAGCACTCAATGATGGTTGTTTTGGTAGAAAACTCCAGCCGTGGAGCGATACCCTGGGGAAAAGAAAGGAGAGGAAATATTTGTACCATAATCATATTAAAGGTGCTCTAAGCAATGTCACAACATCTCCTCACTATCTGCTAGCTGCCTGTCCCCTGAACACACTGTAAAAAACATCTCCTCACTATCTGCTAGCTGCCTGTCCCCTGAACACACTGTAAAAAACATCTCCTCACTATCTGCTAGCTGCCTGTCCCCTGAACACACTGTAAAAAACATCTCCTCACCATCTGCTAGCTGCCTGTCCCCTGAACACACTGTAAAAAAACATCTCCTCACTATCTGCTAGCTGCCTGTCCCCTGAACACACTGTAAAAAACATCTCCTCACTATCTGCTAGCTGCCTGTCCCCTGAACACACTGTAAAAAAACATCTCCTCACTACCCGCTAGCTGCCTGTCCCCTGAACACACTGTAAAAAACATCTCCTCACTACCCGCTAGCTGCCTGTCCCCTGAACACACTGTAAAAAACATCTCCTCACTACCCGCTAGCTGCCTGTCCCCTGAACACACTGTAAAAAACATCTCCTCACTACCCGCTAGCTGCCTGTCCCCTGAACACACTGTAAAAAAACGGTTAGTGCACGGAAGGGAGGGGGAGGGGATGGGATGAGGAGGAGGGAGGGGCGAGCTAGCCTCCGTTTTGTTTGACAATACTTTGAACGTCGACAAGAAGTGACGTCACCTTTAAGATCAGTCTTCTAGTCACTTATCACTTATAATTCCCTGCTACTGTGTCCGAGACCTGTGGTCCAGAAAATGTGATTGTGCCTAAAAAAGAACATCAACAGGCTACACATGCTGAAAATAGACAACATTACTGCACACTTTAATGTGTCAAAGTTGGACCTACTGGAAAGTGAGGTGCTCGGGTCATCAGGACCTCCCGATCCACTCCAGAGGAGGAGGGAACCAGTTTGGGCTCTGGGAATAAGAAACGGCGAGCATCTTCTTCAAAGCAGGCCAGAGTGTCCGCCGCTGCAACACAAACACGTCTGTTACACTACGACAACGGTCTAAGGTTTAAATAACACAAAATACTACTCCAAATTAAGTCATACTCTATCAAGCACCAATAACATCAGTGACATGTACACTCTCCTTCCTCACTTCTGTAATTATATAATAATAATATTAATATTAATAATGTATTTTTGTTTTTAAATTGCATTAAATAATTACAGTACAAAATGTATTATTTGTGCAGTCTTCAATTCTACCAGATCCTTAAACTTTAAGGTGTTTGTTTTTTTTTTAATAAAGTACATTGGTTTTTTTTTGTAGCATGCTTAATGATTGTAAGGTGTTTTTTTAGGGGTTGCCCCATACTTCAACACAGTCATTTAAATCTGGAAACACCAGAACCATACAGAATATAAAGTGCTCTCTCATTCTTTCTCACATGTTTAATATGGGGTGTCCAGCAGATACTGTGAACAACATTCATACCCAGAAATGTATTTTCATACACTCTTTCTTTTTCAACATTATTCTGTGGTTTCCAAACAGCATTAGGTTATTCTGGCTGGAATCCTTTTAATGGGCAGTTGGACAACACATTCTTCCACTTTTGTAAGGTTTAAGTTAAAGTGTCTGCAGTAATACATAGGTATATTTCTAACTAGTGGAACAAAGAAGAATGATTACCAAAAATACCCAACCTCACCTGGAGGGACCAGCTGCACCAGTTCAACTGTGACCGTCTCATCTGAGGACAATGTGAAATCAATACAAATAGCAGTAGACAAAATCATTACCGTTACACCATGAGAGACCCACAATGCCACGGTGCCACAAAGATAAGAACCAGAGACAGCCCTCACCACAAAAAGTCCTGGCTTTTTGTCTTTGCTGGCTCTTATCTTTGGCATGGCACCATTGCATTGTGGGTCACTCGTCACAGATGGCAGGGTGGCGTCAGAGACTGTTTCGATAGGGCAGATAGGGGTGACAGATTTTTTTTAAAAAGGCCATTTTGGCAGAAAATGGCAAACAACCTAATTATTTGTTAGGACATCGGTCATGATTGTGCTTGAACACGAAACATTTTGCACTAACTTTTCCATTTCATTTTTCACAAAACGATACATGAGGCTGCATTCAGAGTATAATTTATAAAGAAACATATCTGAGAAAAATGTGGGATTAATGTGTGAAAAAGAAGTTTAAATATGAGTATGCCACCACATCAGTTTATTATGTATTACAATATCTATCTATATGACACAGACATTATCACTGTATACAAGCAAATATGAAGTAACTTACACTCCAGCATTACAGCAATGTCTCCAGGGTCAACTGCATGCCTGAAAATCTAGACAGAAACAAAATCTATATTATATCATAAATTGTATATCCCGTCTCACCGGCACCTGAAAGCATACGCCCACTCCAACGCAGCCCCTCACATGTGTTTGTGCTGGTTTAGTCTGTACACACAGTAACATATAGTTCAAATAGCCTACAGGTGACTGAGTAGCCCATGATTCATATCATTTTCCTAATGATCAACCCATTCAGTGACCCCTCATGCTTTTCCTTTTTTCATCTCATCTGTTTTTTTTCCCAGATGGAAGATAAGTTAAGCCTTGCCTTTTCAAATTTCATTTTCTCATGAAAGAGCAGAGGAAAGACGGCAGGGAGACAGTCGGACTGATGGTACTGGCCCATGAAGCACATGCTGAGGTAGATGTCATCCTTGGCTGGCAGATGAACTCCAGGACAAGAAACCTGAGAGCAGTGGAGGATCATACAGCATGTTAGTGAAATATGGTTATAGACTAGCAATTTCTCCTGCCTCTAGTTCACCCTTAGTTCATATATTCACATCCCTCTGACTTCGCCATACGGTTGGAAAAATCAAATCATTATTCCACACTGTCTGTCAGAATCCTGGATATATTCTGTGTTGCACAAACTAGTTCTACAGTGCAATACAAGATCAGTGCCGCTCCTTTAGTTCTCTGTCTGTCCTTATGCCTTTGACCTGACCTGCTCAGACTGGTAACCCTGACGCTGTGCTCATTGCTGCTGGAGGTTGAATCAGGCTAACCTTAAGAAGGTTATGCCTGACTTGAGTAGTTGAGAGTAGTTAAGAGCATCCACAGCCCAGATTACTGAAACGCTGCTTTTATCTTAACTATACACGTCATTTTTCATTTTTTTTCATTCCCTTTAAGTTTGGTAGAATGTGAAACAAATGTGTCCTTATTAAAGCATGCTACTGAAAGCATTTCCTTCTCATTTTTGTCTTAATTATTATTATATATTACTGATTGGAGAATGTTAGTTAGTTGCACACACATATCACTGTGTTTACAGGTGAAGTGAGACTACAACTATCAGTCATGTGACCCCCCACAGCAGCTGTATTGAGTGTGGCCTTTCATAATGAGGTCAGCTTACTTACATCAGAGACATTTGGCCTGTTCATTGAGATATAAGGCCCAACCTGTTTTCATGTATTCAACACATAGTTCCGAGCTTCTGTAATAAACTGTCTGTTTAGTCCTGCAGGAGTCAGTGGTGTAGTGCAGGGTATACGCAGGTATACGGGGTATACCCACCTCTTTTTACAGCCAAAAAGTCATGGAATATATATAGGAGAGTATACCCACTTCCTCCTCCATAACCTACCCATCTACCTATTAGTACACCCACCTTATCAACAACCACTACACCAGTGGCAGGAGTGATCCGTAACCGGTAGCAACCACACTTTACTAAATCAAATACTACAACTATATAGGCCTATCGAAAGTCCTGTATTGTATTTATTTTTTTAAGTATGTATTTAATAGCAAATGAATATAAAGGGCTCCTTATAAAAATGCCTCCCTTCAAAAGTCAGTGTCTCGTTGCTACGTCACCACGTAGACAGGCTGTTGGCTGTTGGAGCTGTCCAGAGGACAGGAGCCAACATGGAAAGACTCGAGGCTGGCTCTCTTAACATGGAAAGACTCGAGGCTGGCTCTCTTAGCACGTTTCATACACAGAGGTAAACTCAAGGTGTGTATGTATGTATGTATGTATATATATATATATATATATATATATATATATATATATATATATATATATATAGTTGGTGCATTAGCTAGCTAGCTTAATTTACATGCCGAATTGCAACAAGCGACGCTTTATGGAAACTATTAAAATGACACAGAAAAGGACTGGTGTTTGATGCGCCATCGTCTCCTTCTAGAAGCCAGTGTAGAAGCCGTCTTTGATAGGACACACAGATAGCTACGCTATGGATAGGACAGCTGAAGAATAGCTAAATGAAGACTATGAGAGAGATCTTACCGCTCTGAACTTTAGTTCAACCACCACTTTCAGCGCTTTTCGGGACATTGGACTCCTGTTTCAAAGGTTATAAGACGGACTAGCTAGCTGTTACAGCTAGCACACTAGTCTCCGGTTACCTTGTTACCATGGATACAACAACTTCCGGGCGTGGTTGCTGGAGCGACCACGGTTAAGTTGGGGAAGTGTGTTAACTTACCATGACCACAAGTGTCCTTTACACTAGTGGGGACATGTCCCCCCCCCCCCCCCCATCACTTCACTTAAAATCAAATGTTGTTCAAAGTGATAAAGAAAACAGGTAGGGACATGTTTTAAATGGGAATAGTTTGGAACAGAGATCTTGCTGAAACAAATCCGAGCTATTAAAGTCCAGAGATGTATCCATTCCTTTAAATACATTCATTTAGAATTGATGTGAACAGGCACTTCTAAAGACTGGTATCCTACGATGATATGATCTGCATATTGGGTAGGCTGTATATCACTTCAAATGTATTTTTGTATGCATTTCATACATTCAGGGCTTGACATTAACTGGTTTTACTCACCAGCCACTGTGACTAGCCATGCAGCATTTTCACTAGCCACTATTTTGTGGGAAATTACATTTTAATTGATTGAAGTTGACTGTGGTGTATGCCAATACAATTACTTGAATAACTAGATTCCCAACTTTTTGAAGTGTAGGCCTGAATGACCGCCCACATCAAGACTAGGCCTACATCTAATACAGGCTGGAGCCTACTGTAATACAGGCTGGAGCCTACTGTAATACAGGCTGGAGCCTACTGTAATACAGGCTGGAGCCTACTGTAATACAGGCTGGAGCCTACTGTAATACAGGCTGGAGCCTACTGTAATACAGGCTGGAGCCTACTGCAACACTGAAATATTCAGCTGTGATAAGGTTGTGAGCTAAGCAGCAGCAGTAGGAGGAGGAGGAGTTGTGGCAACAGCAACAGCAGTTATTACTAGTGTTGCTGCTGCTGTTGGTGGTGTACACACAGTTAAAACAGAGATGGACAAAAGATGTGCAAATGAAATAGAAAAACTGGTGAAAGAATTCATGGGGTTGGTTGAACCGCTGGAGGAAGACTTGGGCTGTGTGGAAAGTTGGAGCAACGATCAGCTGAAGGTCAGGCTGAAAACATGAAGGTGTGTCAGAGGATATGGGAAAGAGCGTCCGAAGTGGGAAGAATGACTGGAAAAGGTTGTAGCTGTAACGGTGGCAACGGCGATACGTGGCCTGTTAGGGCTCATTTTCAAAGTCTTCAGTGAGAATCCAGTCAGCTGATCACTGTGAGTACGTTGATGAGTTGGAACAGATGCAGAATACACTTTAGACTCCACAGTTCAGTCTTAGACGCTGCAGAGAGAAGAAAGGCCTCATCTAAACTAAACCATCAAGACTCATTCTAAAATCTACAAATAATGATGTCTCACTAAATCTGCAGTTTTTGTTAACACATTTTAAATTGGAGACACATCCTGTCTATCTGAACTCCTCAGTTGGAATACATTTGAATTCTCTGAACATGAGGCTGCTTCTAAATCGGTTATTATTTGATTGTATAAACATATCGTCAGACAGAGACACAGAGCGGAAAAAACAAGTCTGATCAACTGTGATATAAATAATGTGCGTGCCAACTAAGAATGAACTATTAATAAAGTAGAAGTGATGTACAAGTGCTACAGGATGACAGCAGCTACATCTGATGTACCATTATGGGAACCGTGCTATTTCACAATAAAAGCCTTGACAGGAAACAAATGGATTCTGTCCAGAGGGCTCTTAATTTGAAACAGAAACATTGTTTTCTGCCTTATTGATTTTATTCTGTAAAATGTTTTTCTTTTATCTTAGCGATGTGAGTTGACTGTCTCCTTTCTGTTTTCTCTATGTATTGTTAAACATGTGATATTTCCTGTTTTTATTGATTTTATTTCACGTTCACTTAGTTTCTTTCTTCTGATTGGTCACCAACAAGACAATATAATATCTGCCTGTACCATACATGTCTCCATTTACAGTCTGGTCCTATAGTGGGCACTGCAGTGTGGATATTTAGCACATATTAAAGTCAAGTCTGTGTTTTTATTGTAGTTTATA
>CM042336.1:619203-641703 GCA_023566125.1 Zingel zingel | reverse complement strand
CTCGATATCCTGTCCATAAATACTACGAACAGAATTGGTGACAAAGCGCAGCCCTGGCGGAGGCCAACTCTCACCTGAAACGAGTCCGACTTACTGCCGAGAACCCGGACACAGCTCTCGCTTTGGTCGTACAGAGATTGGATGGCCCTGAGATACAGTGGCTTTACTAAAATGATCCTCATCACCAATGTTATAAAGAAAACTGCCGTTTGCAGAAAAACGTAATGCGACGCATGTCCACGATGGGTGACGTTAGTGATATGAGGACGGATAAGGTTATGTAGGATACATAACTGATAGAGTGGGTAGTTACATGGAAATGAAAATACATCTATAGTCGGGGCCTCAATATCATCTCCTGACGTAGGTTTAACTCCCTGCCAAGTAGGCTAATACATCAACAGGATCGTCGACACAAGGAAATGCCATGTTCGGAACCAAAACGTTAATATAGTCTGCCTAACATGGTTAATAAACCAACACTGTTTTTTTTATTCATGCAGATAACAAACTGGTCTAAAATGTGCCTGACACAGACTGAATGGCTGAATGAGGAGACAAAGAGAAGAAAACCTGCTCCCGACCAGGTTAGGGTCACAGGCTCAGTTACCATAGTAACTGACTCTGAGGTTAAGTTACCATAGTAACTGACTGAGGTGAAGTGACCTCTCTTCCTGAAACAGAAAACCCAGAGTTCCCTCCTCTCAGAGTTAATAAACTGAGTTTTCAGCTTCCTGAAACGGGGCCCCTGTGTGTCCACTGCCGTGTCCACGTTGTAACAGCTGCCACTTTGCCGACAGCATAACACCAGATGAAGCCACCGTGTCTTAAGAAGCTTGGCGTTTTATTGTCCTCCGTTTACTCCCTTTCGTCTTGGCTGTCTGTTTTTCCTCTGGCGTTCCCCGACACGGCTGCTTTGACAGCGCTCACCGCCCGTCTCTCTCTCTCGCTTCACCACTCAGACACTGACGGCACTCACTCGGCACCGGCCGCTCTCGCACTCACTAATGCCTCATCTATGGCTCTGGGTTGAAATGACGCTACACCAAGGATGTATTAAGCGCTACTGTTGCAACAATGTCCACAAAAGATATGACGAATCAGTAGTCTCTTGACATAGTCTCCGTTTAGGCAGTAGTGTGTGTGTCACGTATGGGCTACTTTCCATAAGATCATCTCTCAATGCAAATCAAACCAGCTACTAGGCTAACTGAAATAATACCATGCCAGTCTCTAGGTATGGTGAAGGGGATGTGATGATGGGGGGGTATGGTGAAGGGGATGTGATGATGGGGGGGTATGGTGAAGGGGATGTGATGATGTGGGGGTATGGTGAAGGGGATGTGATGATGTGGGGGGTATGGTGAAGGGGATGTGATGATGTGGGGGGTATGGTGAAGGGGATGTGATGATGTGGGGGTATGGTGAAGGGGATGTGATGATGTGGGGGTATGGTGAAGGGGATGTGATGATGGGGGGGTATGGTGAAGGGGATGTGATGATGGGGGGGTATGGTGAAGGGGATGTGATGATGGGGGGGTATGGTGAAGGGGATGTGATGATGGGGGGACCAAGGGAACTTTATCAGGATGCATAGTATCCTGGATCCATGAAATAACTGGCCTTTCAAAATAAAAGTCTGCCTGCCTCTATGGGAATCTAACATAGGGGTGTACTGACTTATGCCCCCTGTATTTAAGGAAGAACATTTATATATTTATGATACATTATTCATTCACTAAGAAAATTTGGGTCCTTAAAGGCTGGATTTTTCCTCATTTTTTTAATTAAGGCATTAAGATCAATTTCCAAAAGATGATTTTTTTTATTCCTCTTTTTAGTCAACTTTAGCATGGGTGTATTCACTTGTGCTGAGCACTGTATACATGTGGGTCACTAGGGAAAGTAAGTCATTACAATAAACAGTGCAAGTGTAGATCATAGTGTACATAGATTCTGCCAGTGATTAACATAAGGACTAAAAAGAAGGGCTTGATGCCCCTTTGAGACATAAGCTATAGCTCTGCTGCAACGCCTGTTTGACAGGACGTGTCCCAAACAAAAGCCAGGCTGCAAACAGTTGCTTTGTTGTGACAACTAACATTTGAGTAAAGCGTCCTTCAGGATCACGCTTACCTTCCAGTTCACCCATCCTTTGTCCTTTTCATCCATGCTCTGTTTCAGCTGTCCTCCCAGGCTGGTCAGGTAAACCTGGACAGGGAAGAGTAGCTGTTACACATCAGATAGAGATGTTCCAATACCATTACTTTTTCCCTTTTCCCTTCCCTTCCCTGCACTTACAACATTGGTATCGGAACAACTTTAAGATCAGACATGACTGTCTCTACGGTTACATGTCAGCCAGGTGGCCACTAACCTGCACTGGATGCAGGGCTCGTCTGTTCTCAGCATAGCAGCGCTGGATCTGTTTGTGCAGCTTCTGGACATCCTGAAGACAACAAGATTATTGGTCACAAGAGACAACAGGCTCGTTCAAATGAGCTGCTGCTCGCCTGTGAAGTGGACGGGAGCTGGCGGCAGCAGCCGGGGGCAGTGGCAAAAATCACGTTGTCACAGGAAGTCACAGAAACACTCACATCCTGTTAGGTCCAATTCCAATTTAATAAAATGTTATCAGACCCATATATCAGCTTGTACACAAGTCTCCAGTTGTTTTTATGAAGACAGAGTAGCTCTCAAAATGCTCTACATGGGATCTGCTGCTGATGTTAATCAACAGCAGACTGTAGATGATCAGTAATCTGATCAGATTTAGTCTCTCTGACTTCTAAACGTCACTATCAGCCACACAACATGTGTTCTGTACAGAATGAGACTTTCAATCAGACTAATAGCAGTTCAAATTCAAAATCAATAAAAAAGTTGATATAAAACCTCATGTTGAGTCGATTCTGAACCAATCAGCTGTTAGATTAGCTGCGAGCCCGGTCTTTTCCAGCATGCGGCGCCTGGCTCTCAAACCTGCGGCCGCCTTGATCTCGTGAGGTTATCGTTGCCCACGCGTGCATGACGTCAGAGCGAGTTGGACACAAATCTACCCAGCATGCATCGGGCGGCAATCGCCGGTGATCAATTCTGTGCAGGCCTGGCTCATCTCCAACGAGCCTAGTACCTCAGTTCATATCTTAAAAGGAACACGCCGACTTATTGGGACTTTGTCTTATTCCCTGTATCCCCCAGAGTTAGATAAGTCCAGACATACCATTCTCTTATCTAACTCTGGGGGATACAGGGAATAAGACAAAGTCCCAATAAGACGGTGTGTTCCTTTAAACATAGACGTGGTGGGTATTGCTCCACGGCGGTTCCTCTCCCAGAGCTGTTATACCTTGGTCAGCATGAGGTTGTCGAAGCTGCAGTCCACCACCAGCCTCAGGGAGCTGGGCGTCACCTCTCTGCGGGGGCGTTTCCTCACATGTTGGGCCTCTCCTCCCTGCTCCTCCTGGTGGTTGTGCCTCTGCAGCCGGCGCTGCTGCTTCCTCTCCTTTCGTTTCTGCCTGCAGCACAAAGCACAGGATGGACACTGATAGGACACAGGATGGACACTGATAGGACACAGGATGGACACTGATAGGACACAGGATGGACACTGATAGGACACAGGATGGACACTGATAGGACACAGGATGGACACTGATAGGACACAGGATGGGCAATGATAGGACACAGGATGGGCAATGATAGGACACAGGATGGGCAATGATAGGACACAGGATGGACACTGATAGGACACAGGATGGGCAATGATAGGACACAGGATGGGCAATGACAAGACAGGACGGATGCTGACAGGACACCACGCTGCAGACCCTCGGGGAGCACCCCGGGCCAAGGAAAAGAACGCTTACCTTTGACACATGATGTATGTCCTTTTCAAATTAGCGGTTTAAAAAGCTAATTAAAAAGGACATACAGCCTGTGTCATACCTAGAGCTGGGCGATAAGGAGAAAATCTAATAAACATATTTTTTGACCCAATACCTCAATATCGATATTGGGCCGATACTGTAGGGTGGACAATTGCTGCTTTAACAACATATTTACACAATGACATTAAAAACAATAATCATCAGTAATGTGGATATAATGACTAAGTGGGTCAAGAACAGTCTGGTAAGTTTAAAACAAAAAAATAACATCACTTACTAAAACCAGGAAAAGACAACATATATCCAAAATGTAAGACGATATCTAGCCGCATATATCGATATAAAACCGATATACTTCCCAGTCCTAGTTATACCAGTATATACCACCAATAGACAATTGTTACCGCACCTCCGTCAGTGACTGCATTGATGACACTGACAGTACAGCTGACAGTGTTAACATGAGCGTGCAGTTTAGTGTCCCCAATTCCCTGTAACGTAACCCTAACCTGACCTAACTTAAACCTGACCTAACCTAACCTAACCCTAACCCCGTAGAGCGGGTCCTGCGCGGCCGTAGCGGGATTTGGGAGACTAAACTGGACGTATGCCAACATGAGCTTACTTACTTTCGCAGTTCTCTCTCTTCTTCCCATTTCTGCTGTTTCAGCAGCTTCTTCCGTTGCCTTTTGGACACCGTTTGGTTTCCTGCTGCATTTCCTCCATTCTTACTGCTCTCCGTCTTCTGGCTGCTCTCGTTAGCTCCAGTACCCGTCTCCTGCTGGGCTGAAGCGTCACCTTTCACGCTGTCATCGGCCATGTGTGAAGAGCACAGCTGAACGTCTGCCGGCTAACGTGGCTCTCTCAACTAGCTGGTGATGCTAGCGTCTTGGCTGCTCTTTGCAGAAAGCTAACTGGCAGCATTTAATAGCAGAGTTCTTCTTTACAATTTCACGAAAACATCTTAAAAGTGCGTCATCCCCGGATGTCCAACCACAGACAGTCAGACAAACCAAGACAATATACTAACAGCTAAATAAACTGTTCAATTTAGCCCCACAGTTCCACATGTACCGTATGTTATGTTGAAGCGCGTATGATGTCATTTAACCGCGACAGATGCATTCAAATGCTATAGGAATGGGGACGCCAAATGGATGATTTATCAGGAGCAGACTCAGAAAAGGGTTATTGTCAACTGTAGCACTTACAAGGAATTTGCCTCGGTGTTTAGAACAAATATGAACTCCAATACAAACAATAGATACAGAAACAAATAGCCTACAAATATAATTTAGCAGATTGAGGCAGCAGATACAAACCAAGCTCCAGTGGCTGCGTTTCATTATTTCCCACAGACTTTAAGTAAACTTCCCCTCGTTATTTCCAGTTATGTCCAGACCTTCCTCCACAGCGCTGCCAGGGAGGGTCTGTCTAGTCCACACAGCATTCTGGGATGGGAGAAAAACGATGACGATTTGATTTTCTTTCGTAATGATGTTGAAACCACAGACCATGTATTTATCTCCTGTGAGGTAGCACTGATGTTTTGGCTTGACATCCACAAATGGATCAAACTAAATATCTCACTAGTTCCAACTATATCTAGACACAATGTCACATTTGGTATGATAATGCAAAACAAAAATGGTAACTCTGTTGCAATGTAATTCTCTGTCTGGCAAAAAAATTCAAAAACACACAAAAACTGAATCCTGAAATCATCCCTCAATTCCATTTTCTTCCTAAATGAATTCAAACTTTACATAAAGTCTTTCAAAGTGGTAAATGAAGAAAAGCATGAACAGTATATGACATTCTAAAACACTTTCCTAATGTATCTGAAATTGAAGTGTAGACCTACTTCCACTTGTATTTTAAATGACTTTAACTTATTTCATTTTCTCCTTTCTATTGATATCATTCTGTTCAGAAATGATTCTGATATACTCTTATGTAATGTAAGAATACTGATGTTGGTTGATTGATGAATTTCTGTTTTTATTTTGTATTTTTCAATAAAGTATATATAAAAAGGTTTATTGGCATTTCATTAAACCAATCGCAATCATCTTGGGCGGGGCTAAGCTCCGGACGGAGCCACGGTGCCTCTGCTAAGTAGAACATGTGTACGTTCAAAAGTAGTTTTAGTCGTGCAGGAGAAAACTCAGATTGGACAGATAGTCTAGCTAGCTGTCTGGATTTCCCCTGCAGAGATCTGAGGAGCAGTTAACCATAGTCCTCACAAATCCACCAGAGGTTAGAACGCCAACACAGAGACAGAGGAAGGGGACGGACATCCGGCCTAAATGAGTGAAATCCGGCTGAATTGCCGTCGTCAACGGAGCATTCATTCCCTGAGTGAATGTAGACTCATTTCCAGTCAACCTGAACTTATCTGGGGCAGAAACTAGACTGCTTCTATTTCCAACACTTCTTACCAAGTCTTTTGAAGTGAAGGTGTAGCTCCAGTAGGCTATACACAAGCAAGTAGTTGTAAGTATCCACGACTATGTTCTATGACTGACCGTTTCAATGCATTTTGACATTCATGAATTTGTATGCATGTACAAGATACTTGTGGTATCTTTTTTTTCGTTGCTGCGGTGCTGTATGCTGGAAGAAGAATACGCCGACACTGATCTTGATTATAAAAGGTTTATTACATCAAAGATTTCAGCATCAATTTACAGACTCCACGGAAAGTCTGGAGAGCTCCTCAGTCAATTTGGCTACTCTAACAGGTGAATATGTACTGTCCTGTGTAACATGAGACGTGGTGATGGGGGGGTAGGTCCTGGGGCCAATCAGTCAGTGGTCCCCATTCGCTCCAGCAAAGTCACTTCCTCTAGAAGGTGACCTCTAACCATATGTCCCAGCCAAATGGCACCATGTGTGTAAGTAAATCATATACTACAAACTGTAAGACACAAGAAAGACCTGTGTCTCAGTGAGATTAACTGTTGCCCAGTTAACATAAGGAGTCAATGGCCAGGGTACCACTCAAGTTGACGCAACAATCCAGAGAGTTGAGTAGCTGATGAGACACAGGGCACGTGTGAAGAGTGGGCACGACATGTGCTGTTTTTCAAATTTGAAGACATTTCCTAAACAAATAATACTTTCATTATCATCTAACAACTATATCAACTATAATGTTCTTACTGAAGCTAGCCTCGGAGTTATTTCAGCACTTCAATACCTTCATTTGAAAGATATGGATTTTTTTTATTTGTAACAAAACAAGTACATGTCACATAATAGTCACATAATAGACAATAATCCTGTTACTATTCACGTATTCTTTTTAATGTCCCATTGCAAGCACTACTTTACTTACTGTATGCAGGTGCTGTTATTATTTACCAAAAGGCAACTTGGCTTGTTAACCATTTCATAAGCCAATAGATGGGTTACTATGAAAGGCTCCCTGCTGTAGCAAGTTAGATTCAATTGCAGGTAAAATGAAAACATATGCAGCTGTGTATGTTGTGATTGTTTAAATATTTGAATTTAAAAATGGTCAATGTATGGCGCAAATGGTAAATGCAAGGACAACAAAGTACTTTGTTTGTGTGTACATATATTTTGTTAGAAAGAACTGAAAGTGTTTAGTACGTCTTTGATGTAATCGCTACAATCATACTTGCATTCGTCACAGGTTAAAACATATTTATAACATAACTTTGACAGTTGCAGTTCGTATGTTTCAAGTTTCAATTTGTCCTAGAAAGAAACATGAAACCAAACAAAAACATGTCAGAAATACTTCATGTGAACCAGGCCCAGGACAGTGAATTTTTGTTAACTTCAGATTATACTCTGGCATAAGGTCTACACCGATATGGAACCCATCTTTATCACATGGGAAGTCCTTGAACACACTCTTCAAGACAGACTTCTCCAGGTCACATGGTGCAAACAACGTCTGCCTCCATGCAGTTGAGGGATCGTTAGCAATATGGAGAGATGTCCAGTTACGTGAGTTGTGGATATTACGGACTCTGTACTTGTTCCAAGTCAATGCAACCTCATGAAGTTCTTCCTAGGAGGCAAACACTATTGAGTCAGACAGAGCAGTGGTTCCCATCCTTGTTGGTCCAAGGTACCCCCACAGCACTGTCATACCCCTTCATCAATTCCCAACGTACTGTATGTTCCAAATGTAATGTATTTCATGATTGTTGAACTGCCAACATTTAGGTTGGTTTGGTCAGCAATCGTATAGTCTCGCATTGCCAGACCTTCCTCCACAGCACTGTGGAGGAAGGTCTGGCTAGTCCACACAGCATTCTGGGATGGGAGAAAAACATGCTCTGGTTTATTGACATTTCTTTAAACCAATCACAATTGTCTTGGGCGGGGCTAAGCGACGGGCGCAGGTACGGTACCTCTGCTAAATAGTCTCAGGAAGGAACTTGTTTTGGTGGAACATTTGCACGTAGGGAGGCGAGCTCTGGAATTAAAATGGCTGTTGAGTGTGTGATGAGAATTTTACTCCAAAAAAGATTAATCTAATTTGATCGTTGGCTTTAGCTCGAATCGACCAGTTTAGAATGCCAACACAAAGAAAGCAGAAGGTGAGGGACATCCGGCGGCACCGGAACAGTCCTAGAAATGAAAGATCGTTGATATAGACTAGCCACCGTGTAGTCTTGTTATGCCAGACATATCTCCACAGCCCTGCGAGGAGTCCTACTGCTGTAGTTTACAACCTGTATCCACTACCTTAGGGTCATCATTTCAACCGTTAAATCAGTACTTACTAGTTCTAACTAGTTCAGCAGTTTAGGCATTACTTTTAGCTGTTTAGTTCTACAATATATTCATTACTTTTAGCTACCTGTTTAAACCATAGACACAAAATGGTTTAAACTTTCTAGCTAGTTTTCACACACTCTTACACAACATGTAGTGTTCAGGTCTTACAGCTGATTAATCAAATCATAATTTCAATTTTTTTCAAATTTGTTGAGCTTCTTCATAATCTTTCCACGTCCCCCCTGGCGACCGTTTGGAGTCACTGAGATAGAGTGTATAAAAATATTGGCCAGTGGCGATTACTGCCTTGGTAAAGTAGTCCTGACCATGGTTTGGTTCATTTGTGACATTTGTCTTCTGGTTGTAATATGGTGGGTTGGGACAATTATATTAATTCCTGCTCAATGTAATGTGCTGAAGTGCAACTAATGACGCAATTATATTTTCACAGCTATCAAAATGTGGTGAAACCCACATAATTGTTTTTGCCAACTAGAAATGTATGGATTATTCATTATTCTTCACCACAGGCAATGGCTTTACAATGACCTGATGACCCTACTCTGTTGAATCTGGCTTTTTTCGGGCTGATATTGTGTAGTCTGATCGCAGCTTAAAATCTTAATTCAGTCATTAAGTTGTCTCCAGCTACTTCCTCCACCTGCCACAACTGAAGACCATCTCAGCTTGTCGGCACTTCAGCTCTTCCAGCTGTTCCTCCAGCTGGTCAGAGACATCCACCGTATCCTCAAAGTCCCGTAGCAGGACGCTGTTCCCCAGAAGTCCACGGTGCTCCTTGAGCCTCGTGTTGTCTCTCTGCAGGCCGTTGCGTGCCTGCCTAGTCCTGGTAAGGAGGTCCCTCTTCCTGGCCACCATGGCCTCCATCACGGCCAGCGTCTCTCTCTTGGCCTGGACCTCCATCTGGCTCCAGAACAGCTTCTCCTTGACGTTTGACAGGAGCTGACAGAGCACAAGAAAACACAATGCTGACTCAATTACTTACTACGGAAATAGGGCTGGGTATCATTCAAACGACTTTGATACTGGTTCCTAAATGATATTTTTACTTTAACGATTTTTCAATAAAAATTTTATAAAACAAAAAGAAATTATAACATTACAACGTTACGGCACAAATCTTTTTATTTATTTTCCAGCTCCGACTACATGAGCCGTCTCTGTGTAACGTAGGTTTTCCGGCGCGTCTCTATGACGTCTAATGTTAGACAGCCAATCAAGAGCGTTATTAGATCTTGGTAGCAGCATGCTGCGTGCTAATTGGCTCACTGCTGCTGATGAGTCTTAATCCTTATGTATTGAAATTGGGACTGAATGATATGAATGGTAAGAATATTGATACCCGATACTTAGGAGGCATTTCGGTCGGTGCCTAAAAAGTAGTGAATTTGGTACCCAGCTCTATACGGAAATCATATTTTGTGAAGCAACTTTACACAAGTGACTTTGACCCAATATGTACCTGTGGATTCTTCAACCTACCTCCAAGCTGCTGCTGATCTTTTTCTGCATCTTTAAAGATTCCTCATTTTGCTTTTTGGTGTGTTTCTTCAGCTCCATCCTCTCAGCCTGCAGCTGCTCAAACTGGAGCTGTAACGGGTCCCTGGCATGTTGGTCCCCTTCACGGAGCTCTGCCTCCAGCCGCTGAATCTTCATCTTCAGCTTGATGTGCTTACGGCGCATCTTGATCAGCTCGTGCTGCACAAGCTTCTCTGTTGCCAAGGTTGCCTCAACTTTGGCCTGAGAAGCTTGTTTACCCAGGCGGCGGCTTAGTACTGTCACAGCTACGTCCTGCTTCAGTGCCACCAACGCTCGCCATTTATGTTCCACCTGAGGACGAAGATGAGACCCACTAATAAGTACACCATAACACACTATTAACACGTATTGGGCACCGGTAGATGTCCCCTCATTTGGGTGCTTAAATATATTTGGAATATTAACTGTTTAATATGTGCATAACTGTGTGTTATATGGAAACGCATGCAAGGAGTTATGTCTATAGGAGTATTTCCTTAATGTTTGAATATAGAGCTGGTATCGATTAATAAAATCCTGAAATCGATTTTTTAATATATGCCTTTTCACCATTTGGATTCCACTGTTTGGCCACTCTGTAACCTGGTGCATTATCAGAAAAGGGCTTACTGACACAGTAAGTTACACCTACGTGGAATTTGCCTTGGTGGATGGTGCATACATACACAAACAAACTATTAAACATAAATAAGAAATAAACAATAAATACAGAATGGGAAATAGACTGCAATCATATATAAGGGCTTTACACACTACAGGCACCACACACACATTCACTATGCTGTTGGCATACAAGGTGCCACCTACTCATTTATCGGTGTTTAAAGCCCCCAATGTCGTCTTCCAGGCAGCGCTGCCTGGAAAGCACTAGGATTAGGCAATGGTTATGGTTATGGTTAAGGTCAGGGTTAGGTGCCTTGAAGTCAATGGTAACAGCGCTGCCTGGAAGGAAACGTTGGGGGCCTAACACCATCGAGCCCACCGGCTCATCAGACATCAACATTCACACACATTCACACACCAATGGTGCAGCATCGGGAGTTTTCAGGGTTCAGCCCGAGGACACATGGCACATGGCATGTAGACCAGGGAGGCCAGGGGTCGAACCGACGACCGCTCTACCAGCTGAGCCACAGCTGCAAAAATTATACAAAATAAACAGGGCCCCCAAACACGGTTTCCAGAAGTTTGTTCCTAAAGCATTCCCATGTTTGCATAGTGCTGAGAGCAATGTCTACATGGTTCAGTATGCACGTCACCTCCACCCAGCTCACTGCGTAGCAGCATGTGTAGACCTCTTGTACTTTTCCCTGAAGGAATACGAGACTTTTTAAAGCCCGCTGCAAAGGGGGCTGAAAAAGCCCCTTGGTTTCAAATCTTACATCGTCCCAAAAGGCGATGGATCACAGTTTTTAAACCAATCTCCTTCAGCAGGAGCCTGTGTTCCATCAAGACCATCAAGAACAGTGTCTTCCCTACTGTAGCCGGCCTAATCAACTTATCCACCCCATGGACACTACAGGTTACATTACACACACACACACACACACACACACACACACACACACACACAGCTGTCTCAACGCGTTACATTAACGCACATCTTTTGGATTATTATCTTGCACATATTCTTTATAATGTAAACTTTTGCACGCTCGTTGGTCAATGTTTTCCTCCATCTTTTCATAGCATCCAAAAAGTCCATGTTCTTATTTATTTTCTTTTAGATATTCTTCATATTTTTGATTGTAAATTTGTTTCTATTTATGGTTCTTACAAACCAATGAAGTTTGGACGTTGTGTAAAACGTAAATAAAAAAAGGAAAACAATGATTTGCAAATGCTTTTCAACCTCTATTCAATTCAATTCAAAATGCACTACAAAGACAATATATTTAATGTTCAAACTAATAAACTGTATCTCATTTTAAATGTAATGCCTGCAACACGTTCCAAAAAAGCTGGGACAGGGACATGTTACCCCTGTGTTACATCACCTTTCCTTTTAACAACACTCAGTACGTGTTTGGGACCTGAGGACACTTACTGTTGAAGCTTTGTAGGTGGAATTCTTTCTCATTCTTGCTTGATATATGACTTCAGTTGCTCAACAGTCCGTTGACGTATTTTGCGCTTCATAATGCGCCACACATTTTCCATGGGAGACAGGCCCGGACCAGTCTAGTACCTGCACTATTTTACTATGAAGCCACGCTGTTGTAACATGAAAAAGACGTTGCTTGGATGGCAGCATATGTTGCTCCAAAACCTGTGTGTACCTTTCAGCATTAATGGTGCCTTCACAGATGTGCAAGTTACCCATGTTGATATCTGGCTTTGGCTTTGCATGGTAGAGTTTTATATTTCACTTGTAGATGTAGCGACCAGCTGTGTTAACTGACAATCGTTCTCCCAAGTGTTCCTGAGCCCACGTGGTAATATCCTTTACATAATGATGTCGTTTTTAATGCAGTGGAGGTGAGGGATCCAAGGTCACGGGCATTCACTGTTGGTTTAAAGCCTTGTCTCTTACATGTAGAGATTTCTCCAGATTCTCAGGATCTTTTGATGATATTATGGACTGTAGATGATGAAATCCCTAAATTCCTTGAAACTGTACATTGAGAAACGTTGTTCTTAAACTGTTGGACTATTTGCTCACGCAGTTGTTCACAAAGTGTTGACCCTCGCCCCATCCTTGCTTGTGAACTTTTGGGGATGCACCTTTTATACCCAATCATGACCAATGAACCTGTTCACCTGTGGAATGTTCCAAACAGGTGTTTTTGGAGCATTCCTCAACTTTCCCAGTCTTTTGTTGTTTTTGGAACATGTTGCAGGCATCAAATTCAAAATGAGTGAATATTTGCAAAAAAAACAATAAGGTTTATCAGTCTGAACATTGAATATCTCGTCTTTGTAGTGAATTTATGGATAGAGGTTGAAAAGGATTTGCAAATCATTGTAATCTGGTTTTATTTACGTTGTACACAACGTCCCAACCTCATTGGAATTGGGGGTTTGTATTAGTTTTTTTCCGTTTTCTTTCTTATGCTTATTCTTATACCAAATACTAAGGGGAACTCCTTGTGTGTGAAAACCTTTGTCCTCTGCACCTGTCTCAGTACAATCTGTATTCAATGTAAACGTTTTGCAACTATCCATTGTATTGTGGGACTGGCATCCATCAAAAAATAAGCTTTTCCCCCGTATGAATAGTGACTTTTTGAGTATAATTCATTTTTGCCACTTTTTTGACAGTGTGAAAAACCTGCTTTCAAAGTAGTATATAGTGTGAAATTGGGACTAATATATCACCTTCAAAGGCATCATCTTAAAAAAGTTATAATACTGCTGATCTGTTTTATTTATTTAAATAGTGTATTCTATTTGATCTTTAATAATATTTTATCATTACATTTGACATATTTTAACAAGACATGTGCGCACTTTCCAACAATTTCAACTTGGAAATGATCAGATTCTATGGGAAAGTTGTAGAAAGCTATAGAGAACGTGCACACCTTGTCCAGCCTCTGCTGGGACTTCAACCTCAGCTCCTCTGCCTGCTGCTGGGCGGCCTCGGAGTCAGCGCTGAGCTGCTGCTTCAGCTCAGCCAGGAGGTCCATGTACTTCTCATACTCCTGCTCTGACACGGGGAGCTCCCTGTCCAGCTGGGGGTCGTCTACGCCCTTCTTCTGAAAGAACTCCGCCAGCTTCATCTGCAGCAGGCCGTGGCGTTGGCCGGGCCTGGGGTCATCTCTGTCCTCCCGCTGCTCCTGCCTAGGCTGAATGTCCTCAGAGCTGCTGTCTCCAGCAGTGGGTTCCTCTTCTTCAGCCTGTGGAGGACTAGTGTTCTCTCTCTCCGGGGTCTCAAGACGCAGACTGGGAGCTCCATCGCCATCACTGCTGTTAACTTGGAAAACAGCACTCTCCTCGTGGGACGTTTGCTGTTCACTGACTTCATTAGTCTTCACCTCCGAGTCTTCACTTCTCTTCTTTTCTGGCTCAGAGGTGGCTGCTGCTGCTTCAACAGCGGCCTCTTCAGTGTTCACACTTTCAACAGGACCTTCATCATGATCTGATGCTACCATTACAGCTTGGACATCTTCCTTTTTAGTTCCATGAGCTGTCACAGCACAGTTGTCCTCCTCGTGGGTGAAATCTGCTGCTGGCACCACCCTGACATTCTTCGCCTCGTGTCCTGTCTCTCCGTCCATTTTCAGTGGAAAAAGAATACCCCAAAATGTGTCTAGAACCAAAGGGCTCGTGCCCTTCTGTAGTCTGAAACTGTTCGTTTTGTTTCGGTTGTCCTGGAAACTGGGATCGGGAGCCAATCAGAGGCGCCCTGACCTCTTCTCATTAATATTAACCAGCAGGATGTGGAGAAGGTCGCGCTGCGAAGCTCGCAGTGCGCAGGCGCGCAGTTCTGCCTCCAACAACAAGAAGCAGGAGCCAGGCAACATGGCCGACCTGGGGAAGAAGTACTGCGTTTACTGCCTTACAGATGTTACAAACCTGCGGCTTCGCTGCACCGACTGCCCCGATATCGAGCTGTGTCCGGAGTGCTTCTCGGCGGGCGCAGAAATCGGTAATCACCGGAGATGGCACGGCTACCAGCAGGTCGACGGCGGTCGGTTCACTCTCTGGGGTCCCGACGCAGAGGGAGGATGGACCAGCAGGGAAGAGCAGTCGCTGCTCGATGCTATCGAGCAATATGGATTTGGAAACTGGGTACATCACTTTTTAAGTTACTTAACTTAATTTCCCTCTACAATAGACCATGTACGCTCACAGAAGTTGTGTTTAAAGTTACTTAGATAACGTCAAGAGTGAAAGTTGGCTGGTACTAGCGACGATATTAGGGTAACGTTACTGTGTATGACCATTTTGGCAATCCATTTTCTTTTCGTACTGTCGTAAACATTGGACGTTTAATTTGATATCAAAGGCCCAGCAAGGCGTTAATGATATGTTACATTAAGGATAGGAGCTTACGAGTAATAGCTATCCCAAAATATGAGTGCATAGGGACTACTTTTTCAGATGCAGTTAGTTATTGATACATGGGAAATGCGTTGTTACAGAAGTCACGTCACATCAATCAACAACCACGCCAGGATAACAATACAACAATGTAACAGAAAGGCTTTCACTTTGAACTCAGCTTAAACTACAACTTCAGTAATACTGTAACCTGTTGCCCTAGTGGAGAGTAAGCCTACTCCTTATATATGGCAGACCAAGATCAGTGACTAACATAGAATGGATGACATAGGCTACATCATGGTCCCTAGCATTAGACCAGGGCTGTCAAACTCAGGGAAAAGAACCAGACAGTTTATCACATTCTTTTTATTTCATCCAAAAAGTCAAATGTTTGTGACTGTATTACTATCCTAAAAAAGTAAGAAAAAATGTTCCTTAGCCTTTACAGAATTTAGCACATCAAGCAGAACGATCACTCTGAGTTCCTTTTTGAACAGGAGGCTAGCCACAGTCGACTAGCTGAGTCTCAGTCGGCCAATCTGCCAAATACGGCAATTTTTTAAAATATTGATGAATCTTAATATTTTTCAAATTAGTTTGATCATTTTTAGTCTACACATTGCCGCTATAGATAGGACAATGCTTTACTTCACTGGTGTGTCATTTAACAGAATCGTTGAAAATGTTATGGAAATACTGGAAGTATATGGCAATAAGTAATGGAAATGTGAATTTCTTTGAAAGAAGAGTGCCATTTAAACACAAGTAATCATCCTTCATCATTTATAGTCATATAAATTAATATTAAAAAAATAAAATATACCGCAAACATCCAAGAGAAACTAAAAACAGCATATACCTTGCTAAAGAGTCACACACACATATGCCAAATACCAAAAGTAATAACAGAGAAAGCCTTGAGTCAAAGTACACCTTAAAGTCTCAAAGGTTTACAGCCTCAGGGAATTCTTTTATTCTACACTTTATCTTCCATATATGTTGAATTGTCCACTTACATGTTGACCAGTTTCACATGTTTGGAAGACTTACAGCTAGGTTACACAGCTGATCCATTAGAATGAATTAGCGATGTGACATTCTGGGCTGATACCATTCTTCATTATAAAAACTGTCTCAAGTTATTCAGCATTTAATCACACATCTTTGAACAAATTCTATCATACTCCTTTTTTATTTTTTGGGCATGTTAGGCCTTTATTGACAGGACAGCTGAAGACATAAAAGGGGGAAGAGGGGGGGGGGGGGGATGACATGCAGCAAAGGGCCGCAGGTCGGAGTCAAACCCTGGTCCACTGCGTCGAGGAGTAAACCTCTATATATGGGCGCCCGCTCTACCAACTGAGCTATCCGGGCGCCCAATCATACTCATTTTTAAAGCAACCTTTAATATAACTTATAACATTTTAGCTGCTATATGACTTCCTTCTGTCATTACTTACATAGCCCAACAAAAACATTATTATTGTCCGACATTTTAAATGTAATCAAATGTAAATGTAAAAGCGTTTCCATCGGTGCACGTTTACCGCAGCACCGCCACCACATAAGTAGCCCGGGATGTCCAGTTCCAGCTTTACACTACTAAAATCAGTTTTGATTTTGGAGCGCTGAGCAGCTGCCCCTCTCTCCGCGGAGGTGGGTACGAGTATACAAAAACTGCAGTAGTCAAATCTAGGGCTGGGCAATGGGGAGAAAATCAGATATCACCAAATACCTCAATATCAATATCAATATTCTAGGGTTGACAATTGGGGCTTTAACAAAATATCTTCACACTTACAGTTTAGATAAATAATCATCAGTAATGTGGACAAAATGTCTAAGTGGGGAAAAGGCAAATAATAGAACAGAAGTTCAGAAAAGTACATCACTTTACTGTAATGCAGCCTTTAAAACCAGGAAAAGACTACACTTATGTCATATCATGATATCACGATATCCAAAATCTAAGACTCATATCACCATATCGATATAATATCGATATATTGCCAGGCCCTAGTCCAGTCTGTAGTTGGAACATTCCTAGAGCTGGCGGACCTTTGCTGTAAATGAACGGGGTGCTCTAGGGGCTGGCAACATGGAGGGAAGTTCAACATTGTTCATTTGTATTTGTATTTATTAAGGATCCCCATTAGCTGACGCCTAGACGACCAGCTAGTCTTCCTGGGGTCCAACAATATTAAAACATTTCATAAGAAAATACATGCAACAATATCTGCCAACAAAACTAAATAACACAAAACAAAAAGAATTACAAATAAAATTAAATGAAAACAATAACAAACCAAGCAAATAGAGAAATATCTTGAAAACAAAGTTATATATTACCATATATTACAGTATATTACGGGGCTAACATTAAGGTGGCTTACATTGACAAAGACACACAATCAGAAACCTCATAAGTCATTTAAATGAAGGTAAGATTTGACTCTCTTTTTAAAATGGTCCTTTCCTGTAACATTCATCATGAATGAATGTTACTAGGGATTTTATTCCACAAAGAACTTGCTCTGTAAATCAAAGTCTTTTTCAAGTTACTGGATTTTGGTAAAGGTAACATCATCTGCCCCCTACTGGCTCCTCTTGGTAAATACGTGTGGATATCTGAACTGTATGTTATCAAAATAAATGATGGCGTCTGACTTTGAATAACAGAGTGCAACAAAGTAAGCACATTGGCTAATAATCTTTTTTCAACACTCATGCATTTTAACTACATTGGACCTAAAATTAAAGTCTTACAGCTTTATTTTGTGCTACTTGAAGTTTTCTAAGTAGGGTTTTTGAGGCAGATGACCAGATTACTGAGCAATAATCTGAGTGGCAGAGAACTAAAGAGCAAACAGTCTGCCTTGGTAAAGAAGAGGGTAGAAATGGTCAGCATTTCCTTGTAGTGGCAACTGCTCTTCCCATCTTAGTGACCATATAGTCAATGTGATCGGACCACGACAGTGCACTATCAAGCTGTAGTCCTAAAAGCTTAACTTTATTTACTTGTTTTATAGATTGGCCGCAACTACAAGATTCAATTCAGGCCCATGTGCTAGTTTATGTTTAGAGCCAAATAGCACGCAGACTGTTTGTGATGCATTTAGCACCAGTTAGTTTGATTTTATCCAATTAAGTACGATGTTGAGCTCCCTAGATAGAACCTGATTAAGCTCAGAACATGTAGATGCGGCATAATAGAGGGCAGAATCATCTGCATACATTGTTAATTTGCATACTATTGCTGCACTATAATGACTTCCCACATTGACACAAAACTGAATACTGTCTCTATCTTACCTATTGTTGGTATTAAATTACATAGTTCTTTACTGAAAACTTACTTTGACATTTTCAGGAAATGATGGACCCTTAAAATGAAATGATTCCCTGAGCCCAGGGTCCAAAACACAAAGGTGTACAATTTACAAAGATATCAAAGACAGAAAAGCAGAAGAACGTCACATATGAGAAGCTGGAACCAGACAATGTTTGGCATAATGACTTCAATATTATGAAACATATTGTTTTCTCTTCATCTAATTGATTTGTTTCAGCACTACTCTGGTTAGTAGTCCAGTATGCATACTAGGGCTGGGCAATATATCAATATTATATCAATATGGTGATATGAGACTAGATATGGTCTTAGATTTTGGATATGGTAATATGGTGATATGACCTAAGTGTCTTCTGGTTGTAAAGGCTGCATTACAGTAAAGTGATGTACTTACCAGACTGGTGTAACTGTTGTATTATTTGCCTTTTCCCCTCTTAGTCATTATATCCACATTACTGATGATTATTAATCTAAAATCTCATTGTGTAAATATTTAGTGAAAGCACCAATAGTCAACAATATTGTTGCGGTATCGATATCGAGGTATTGGGTGAAGAATATGGTGATATCTGATTTTCTCCATATTGCCCAGCACTAATGCATAGCTTTTTGTAATTCTTCCACTCTGCTCATTAGTAACCACTTCCTGTTTGTGGTGTCTTTCAGGAGGACATGGCCGCTCATGTTGGAGCATCCCGAACTCCTCAGGAAGTCATGGAACACTATGTCACCATGTACATCCACGGAAACCTGGGCAAGGCCTGCATCCCTGACAACATTCCCAACCGGGTGACGGACCACACCTGCCCAAGCGGGGGGCCCCTGTCGCCGAGCCTCACCACGCCGCTGCCTCCGCTGGACATCAGCCTGGCGGAGCAGCAGCAGCTGGGCTACATGCCTCTACGGGACGACTACGAGATCGAATATGACCAGGACGCAGAGAAGCTCATCAGCGGCCTGTCTGTGAACTACGACGACGAGGATGTCGAAATTGAAATGAAGCGTGCCCACGTGGACATGTATGTGCGTAAGCTCCGAGAACGCCAGCGTCGAAAGAACGTCGCCCGAGACTACAACCTGGTGCCTACGTTCCTGGGCCGGGACAAGAAAGACAAGGAGAAGGAGAAACCGGGAGCACTGGGAGTCACAGGCACTGCTGGTGGTGTGGGTGGAGCAGCAGCCGGCGGCGGCACTGCGGGATCCGGCTCTACGACAGCAGCGGGACCAGGTCCTCCTCCCAGCACGCCCAAAAGAAAGATCACCAAGGAAGAGAAGGAGCAGCGGGTCCGACTGCGGGGGCTCTGCCAGTTCATGGCCACACGGGAGTTTGAAGACTTGTTTGAGAACATGCACAAAGAGCGCCTGCTCAGGGCCAAGGTGCGCGAGCTGCAGCGCTACCGCCGCAACGGCATCGCGCGCCTGGAGGAGTCTGCCGAATACGAAGCGGCGCGCCACAAACGGGAGAAACGCAAGGAGAACAAAAGCATGGTCACCTCCAAACGGGGCAGCGGAGGAGGGGGGGGCGGGCTGGGCTCAGGGATGGGACTCGGCGTTGGAGCTGGAGGGGGCGGAGGCATCGCTGGAGGACTGGGGGCTGGCGGTGGGATCAAAGAGGAGGGAAAGGATGGCGAGTTTGCCGCCATCGAGAATCTGACGGGCTTCGAGCTGCTGTCGGACAGGGAGAAGGTGCTGTGTAACTCTCTGAACCTGAGCCCAGCACGCTACCTGACCGTCAAGACCATCATCATCAAAGATCACCTGCAGAAGAGGCAAGGCATCCCGGCCAAGAGCCGGCTGCCCAGCTACCTGGACAAGGTCCTCAAGAAGCGCATTCTCACCTTCCTCACGGAAAGTGGCTGGATATCCCGAGACGCCTCGTAGCCATCCGTCTCGGCTCAGGAGGTCAAGAGTGGATGATGAGTTGCTGTGCGCTCCGTAGGCAGGACAAAACTACTGGCTTTTTTTTTTTTTCAAAAGTGATCTTGTGAATATGTACATTGCAAAAAAAGAGGATGCCCCACTGGAAAAAAGAAAGTATATTTTCATACCAGGGCTAGGAACAAAAACAAGCCATTATTTTTACATTTGGAAAGGGACGGGGCTGAAAAACTACTCAGTGGGTTAAAAGTACTTGGTGTC
Source organism: Zingel zingel (assembly GCA_023566125.1). Taxonomy (NCBI): domain Eukaryota; kingdom Metazoa; phylum Chordata; class Actinopteri; order Perciformes; family Percidae; genus Zingel; species Zingel zingel. Next base: position 621,015 of record CM042336.1, on the reverse strand, counting down.
CATATTCTTACTACAGTACATGAATGAGAACTACAATGCTAACAAGTTGTACATGGTGGCGGAGATATTTTAGTGTTGTTGCTTAAGGTGCATTGACGATTTCAAATCCAAACAGTGACGGGGCAGATCCATGCTGAACAGAAGGGGAAAGAAGATGCTACCGTTCCCTGGAGTGTTGAAGAGTAGTAGTTGTCATGGTGACTGGTTGACACAAATGGTCACTGTAGTTGTTGTAGATGTAGTTGTACAACTCGCCCTAATGTGGTCCACTTTGTTAGCTGTTTCATCAGGTAAAGCTGGACTTCATAGAAAGAGCTAGCTCCTCACATTCAAAGGCCTTAATTCCTAGAAATTGACACGCATCTTCAGTGAACTCTCACTTCTCTGACTGATGCTTTTTCCTTCGTACTGCCGACAAGAGAAGGAAAAGACTAAGAGCAGGGCTCAACCATCGTTGGCTTTTCTTTGTATCAGGGTCGGACACGGAGCCTGGTGTAGAGCTAGGCCCATAGATCTGCTGGTGTTAGCTCATCACTGATGTATCAGCCAATAAGCAACAAGACACACGTCAAGAAATGCCAAAGACTGTTACAATATCCTTTAGAGACAGTGTTGTCACTACAGTCTGTCCACCAGAGAGTGCTGCTGGCAAGTAAAACGTCCCACGCACGACATTCTAGGTCACAATTCTTATCCTAGGATCCTTATAAATACTCATTTGTTATATATATATTTTTTAGACAGGATTTAAAATCCTGTCTCAGTCTGGCTGGTATTAGTATTTTAATCACGTTTTTGTTTGTCAGCTTAAGTTAGTATGGAGGAGAAACTTACAAAAAAGTACTTCTTTGTTATGTTATTTATTCAGTCTCCCTTTCAAACTCAGTGCAGACTCATTTGGAAATGATAGCGGTACGTACTCTTTGCCCTAAAAATACAACTCTTTTTGATGACCATGTTTTTTGTGGTCGCCAAAAAAAAGGACTGGCCTCCCCTTCACTGTATAACTTGAGTTTCTTGTTGTTGTTCTGTTACGGTCACTAAGTCATCAGGCGGAGTCCGAACCATGTACCACTCTAGTCATACACTACAGTTGTATTCAGAGTATAACTCATATTTCAAATGTTTCTTTCCCATGAAACGACCAGAAGCACCATCCTAGAAAACACACACAGGTTCACATACATTTAAATATCTACCGTATTTGTGCACATTATTTCCATTCAAAGACAAACAAGTTCTACTTGTATAGGTATATTTCTTTGAAAAGATCTCCACACACACACATACACAGAGCTCTCTCTGGAGCGTGCAGGAGACGGCGATCACGTACGTAGTTTGTAATCTGGTTATGACCGACCGAGTCTCCTACCGTTCCTTAAAATTGTCCGACGATTTCCGGCGTCAGTCCAACATAAGTTCCCAAATCTCCTCTTCTCTCAAGTTAGACATTTTGGTTGGCGGGTTTGCGGCGTTTCCTTCGTCGCCCTCGATGCTGTACTTGGACAGCGGCGGCTGCGTGACAGAAACGCTCTCAACGCGTCGGCTGGGTCGATCGGACATTACAACAAACATGTAGAACGCACAGGACAGACAGCCGCTGCTTTTTCCCCACATTCAAATATTCATTTTCATATTCAAATGTCTTAATATTTATTAATTTTTTACAATTTGAATATATAGCATCCCCAACATATGCACCATTTCCTCCTGTTTGAGTAACTTAAAAGCAACAATGACATCTGCCGTAGGAACCAATGGGCAGCTGGAAGTTGGGAAGCATTAAGAATTAGTTGCCAATAGGAAACATAC
>CM042336.1:499203-611703 GCA_023566125.1 Zingel zingel | reverse complement strand
GCTAGCGACAGCTGTCACTTGTTGCCATAGCAACTCCAAACATCCTGGGCTGTAGCCGTCTAAAGCCAGAGAAATTAAACACGCGTTTTTTTTTAAACGCTATTTAAAAAGCGTATTTGTTCAGCTGAATTTTCTTTTACCTGCTCTCCCTACGTCATGCTCACATGACTGTTCTCCCGAGGTCCGGTAGCTGTAATAATGGTTATAGCTAATGGTTGTAATTCACCATGTGTTCTATTAATACGTCCATGGTATTATCTTAGGATACCTACTGAGGGATGGATGGATGTAAAGCCTGTAACGTGGATGTAACGTCATTAGCGTTTCCTATCAGCTAGTAGCTAACATCAGCGGTAGCTAGCATGGAAGAGAACGGTAACACTGTACACAGCTACATGCCTAGATCACGTTACTACAGACAGTGATTCCATGGCATTTGTCGGACTTACTGTCATGTCTTTGAGCTGTTCCTCCAGCTGGGTCTCTGCTGCACTCTGCTCCGGCTTCTCAGCCTCCTCCTCTGGACCGGGGCCATTCTTCTGCTGGGTGGCTGTGCATAACAATCGTGGAGCCGCTCTGGGTGGGAGGTGGGGAACAGACAGATTGGTTTTTGTGTTAGCCATGATTGTAAATTAGTTCACTTGTAGGTTTGGACTGCTGGTTTGACATCATTCAATCATGAAAATAATTGAAAACTGTTCATCATTAATGGAAACATTTTTCCATTAAACAAATGCAGGACACAGGCCATATGTGTAGCGCGCGCGCACACACACACACACACACACACACACACTTAGGATGGAAAAGACAACTTGCTTTGTCGACGTGACATGGGGCCGTGGCAGCATCGACGATTCCATTTTTTAAATTCCAAATTCAAGATTGTGATTGTTCATGACATTGTGTCTACTTCATCAGTGACCGTATCGTAATGTAAAAAACTACAACCTGTCTGTGTGTCTCATTCTTTCTTTTAATATAAATATTGTATGACAATAGTCTAAAATTATATATAAATGCACAGTTTCAGTAAAATACGATAATAGAAGATTTAATAGAAGATTTTGAACCCATCTGCAAGTACTGACTATATTATTCTACTTCTCCACAAGTCAGGGTATTTTGGTTCCTTGTCCAGGCCTGCTAATTGATGTATCAGACAGCTTAATTAACACTGCTGCCAGTTGTACAACTGCCAGTAGTACATACTAACAAAGTTATGCAACTACCCTATATGCCATTCCATGATAAATACCAACGCATACGTAGTATAGACTAAAAGGTGCAATTGCAATATTGTTGGAATCCTTGTAAGTAGTAGAATAGCCTATTCCACTGTGCTTTTATGTCATAATCTATCTCTAGCTAATAGTGTGGAGAAATGACGCCAAATTCCATTCACAGGTTATTCATCTAGGTCATGTTAAGCAAAAGAGTACACGTTCGCTAACGACAGAGGAAACGTTAAATTATCAAATTTAGGAATGGAGTTTGGTTCTCTCTCCATTTAGGACAAGACAACAAACTAACTGACGTCAACGCATTATACAACGCACTGATCAACTGATACACAACATAACACACACATATATAAACTCCACATAACAGACAGTCTTGAACGTTATCTTAGCATATTAAACTAATTCATCATTTAGAATGTGTCACGTTATGTCATCATCCTTCTGCTAGCAATTACCGTTAACGTTACATGCTGATAATGAGACACACATAAACACATACGCTTGGCCATCTCTCCCCCCACACACACACACACACACACACACACACACACACACACACACACACACACACACACACACACACACACACACACACACACACACACACACACACACACACACACACATTAACACACACATTAACACACACATTAACACACACATTAACACACAAGTCTGTATCTTTCACATAACGTTAAAGGTCAACGGACTATGCTCGGTTACGAAAGCTAACGTTGCTAACAGCTAGCTATTACAATGCCGTTTCCCGGGAGGACAGTCACGTAGCTCACCTCCCTGCCAAACCAAGCCTGGTATTGCTATAACGGGCACATTTCAGTTAACATAGTCGATATTGAAGTCTGTTACCTTACTAGCGCAGGTGAAGATACAATTGAGTAGCTCTGTCTCACTGCTCGCACACACCAGCTCGCCATTTTCACTGAATTCACCCCTTACTGTACCACACGCTGAACATGTATTGGAGAGCGCTGAGGCAAGAAGGGACGCACAATGATGACGTCAGGCAGCAGCGTACGTTTGAGCCAATCAAGAGTCAGTAAGAAGACCACCTCTTCCATTTGACAAATCCGATTCAGAGAAGAGTTTGACGACAAGTTGTAGTTTGGTTGAGTTGAAGTTAAAGGTGAAAGCTGCACGTGACCAAGGACATTATAAGGATAAGTAATGAAATACCAGTTAGAGGATACATGCTTGCAGTAGTGTTACCAGAACAGTGGGTATAGTAGGGTACAGTCTTTTTTCAGATTCAACAGCAGACCAGGCATTTTGATAGATGTACAACAAACATACACACTTCAAATGTTGGTATCAAAGTAAATAAGATTGAAGATAAAGTTGCAAATGAGTGGGGAAAGTGGGGAAAATTGTGTTCAGGAAGGAGCAATTAACGTACATAATTAACAAATCATATATCCACTGGGGTCAGCTGAGAAAAACTAAACTAAACCATGCACACTGAATAAAAATCCCTTCCCTCGGTTTCATAAACTGTGAGCACGGATTCATAATCCATCAGTCTTCTAAACGTGAGCAAAGTTAGAAAGATATTCACAGATTAAATAAGGTAGTGTCTTCAAACTTACCTCAATTATATCTTGTCTCCTGCTAGTTGTACTACAGCACTTGCTTTAAAACAAATAAGCATATTCATAATTTTGGTAAATATGTTTTACCAAAAATAATGAATATATGTCAAAAAACTACTCCGTACATAGAAGGCCCCCTGCTGGTTGTACTACAGCACCAGTGGTGTAGTCTACGTGATACGCAGGTATACGCAGTATACCCACTAAGAAATCTCCAGGATTTCCATATACCCACTTCAAAATGTGCAATGATATGCAACAACATATTTTTGTGACAGAACTTTCACTTCAGATATTTGTATTCACAAATACGGGGTTGAGTAATGTGACAGCAAACTAAACTAACACTGCAGAACATGCAGAGAGACTTCTCTCATCTTTCATCGACCCGCTCCTCGCTGACCGTAGTGCGTAGTGTGTGCGTAGCGACTGCGCCCCAATGCTCCGCCTACACTAACGCTAGTATCCTCCCTTCACTGCACATTTAAGACAAATATAAGTAGCCTATTTTATTTTGTCCTCGTTGCTTTGGGGTCAACTTTTTTGATCCAGGCTCAGGTCCCTGATGTGAAAGCCCCCTTACTGCTTTACTGTATATTCCATTATATTTTTGATATATTTTGAATGTCATCTAAAATAAAGGTATTCCCACCATAAATTGGTGCATAAAAGTGTATCAGAATGCAAGATATTAGTCTTTGACGCTCAAAATAACCCTGGGGGAGGACAGCTCGTATACATGGACACAGATATACCAAAAACCTAAAGTAACATTACATCCACTCAGCTTTATACACTGTATCTCCTGTCACACAGAATCACGTATTAGCAGCCACCACAATGTGTAACCCTCGGTCCAGACTGTTTACCATGGGAGTCAGGATCATCAAGGTCTTCAACTTACCCTAACCTCCAGACACCCAGAGACTCCTCACAGAAAGCAGCTGAGTGTGAAGAACTCTCTCAAAATACCAAACCATCACAGTACACATATTTCTCCATGTCTAAGAACTTTATCTGATGATGTTGAATGTATTGAAACTCAGGTAAATAGATCCAGCTGATGACAGAAATCACAAAGTGTTTCTAGTTAAACAGTTAAAATGGTGATAATCTAAGAGGTGAAATCAGAGGACGCAGAGACACTGAGGAACCCAGGATAAAGAGGCTGAGTGAATGTGGTGCTGGATCAGAGTGTCAGAGGAGAGCAGGTCAGTCCACATCCACTGCTACTCTGTTAGAGACAGAGGAGGAAGTGAGGTCTGTGCTTCTGTTATTGGGACAGACACCGTAACCATCATCAGAGCACTCCAGACTCCAGGACTGATACTAGTCTTCACTGGCTCATCTCCTGCTGATTCCTCTGTAACTCACTGATCTAGAAACCTTTCCTCTCCACTCGCCCTCCCACTAACAGCAACCAGTCAGACAAGGGCGTAAATCCCAGGGGGGTCGGGGGGTCAGGACCCCCTCCCCATCTAAGGGTTGTCCACCCCTATAAATATCATTAAAACAATGCTGTGTATTGTAAATGACATAATGATGTATACTTAAAATATCTGTGTAAGTAGTAAAACAATACAAACTCCCAAAAATGCTTTTTAAGTTTTGAAACATTTTGAGTCCCCCCTCCCTTGCCTCACAGTGGTTTGGTCCACTGCCTGCTGTATGTTACCCATCTTCACTCGACTCACAGTCACATCGGTAGTGACAGGAATGTAGTAAGTAGGCGGCTCAAGGCTGTTTTATTCACATTAAACATCAGATGAAGTTGTTCTTTTCTCAAATAGAAATGATCATGACAAAAATGTTCGCTATGTTAGTGTAATATAATGTAGCCTCGCTTGTTTAATAGCTTGTTGGCTAGAAATGCACCCACTACAACTAACGTTACCACGGCCTAACGTTATGTGTGTGAACTGATATTAGGGTTAATATTGAAGTTCTACAGAAATGTTATGTTTATTGTCCCCCCCTACTGTTAGATCAGATTTACGCCCATGCAGTCAGACCATCTCTACACAGCAGCTGAGCCCAGCTGGATGATCAGGATATATGGCTCATCCTTTAACACCCAAATTCAACAATCAGTTGACAGTTCAATCTCACACAGGCTACACCCTCTACTAGACTCTATCAGGGTAAAAGCCCTAACATGCCAAGGCGACCGTCGTCCAGAGCGACCATCATCATAGCAGTTGTGGTGTGTCCCCCACTATTCTGTCCTAGCAGTTGTGTCCTAACAATGCTTAGGCAGATAGCGAACAATGAATGAAGCTGGTTTGACGTCTTCTTAAGGTGGAGATTTATTGAAGAGTTCACTCCAAGCATTGTTTTCTTTTTGTAAAACTAAGGAATACAAACAAAAATATAACTAGAAAATGCATTTCCTGCAGAAAATGCGTGGGAATGCTGGATAGCTGAATTGCTAAAGCTAAACTGGATGAATAGCTTAAATCAGTAAGAAGAAGTTGAAGTAGTGAGAATAGTTGAAAAAGTATGAATGGTTTCAATTAACATGAATTTCATGAAAAAGTTGAATAACATCACTAATATATAAAATAATTTATTTTGTAACTGAAATTATGATTAAGTCTGGAAGACTTACAAATGCTATGAGAAACAGAGATGAAAATGAGAAAATAGACAGACAGAGAGAGAGAGAGGAATAGACAGACAGAGAGAGAGAGAGGAATAGACAGACAGAGAGAGAGAGAGAGAGAGAGGAATAGACAGACAGAAAGAGAGAGAGAGAGAGAGGAATAGACAGACAGAAAGAGAGAGAGGAATAGACAGACAGAAAGAGAGAGAGGAATAGACAGACAGAAAGCGAGAGAGGAATAGACAGACAGAGAGAGAGAGAGAGAGGAATAGACAGACAGAAAGCGAGAGAGGAATAGACAGACAGAAAGCGAGAGAGGAATAGACAGACAGAAAGCGAGAGAGGAATAGACAGACAGAGAGAGAGAGAGAGGAATAGACAGACAGAGAGAGAGAGAGAGGAATAGACAGACAGAGAGAGAGAGAGAGAGGAATAGACAGACAGAGAGAAAGGAATAGACAGACAGAGAGAGCGAGAGAGGAATAGACAGACAGAGAGAAAGGAATAGACAGACAGAGAGAGAGAGAGGAATAGACAGACAGAGAGAGAGAGAGAGAGAGAGGAATAGACAGACAGAGAGAAAGGAATAGACAGACAGAGAGAGAGAGAGAGGAATAGACAGACAGAGAGAGAGAGAGGAATAGACAGACAGAGAGAAAGGAATAGACAGACAGAGAGAGAGAGAGGAATAGACAGACAGAGAGAGAGAGAGAGAGGAATAGACAGACAGAGAGAAAGGAATAGACAGACAGAGAGAGAGAGAGAGGAATAGACAGACAGAGAGAAAGGAATAGACAGACAGAGAGAGAGAGAGGAATATACAGACAGAGAGAGAGAGAGGAATAGACAGACAGAGAGAGAGAGAGGAATAGACAGACAGAGAGAAAGGAATAGACAGACAGAGAGAGAGAGAGGAATAGACAGACAGAGAGAGAGAGAGAGAGGAATAGACAGACAGAGAGAAAGGAATAGACAGACAGAGAGAGAGAGAGAGGAATAGACAGACAGAGAGAAAGGAATAGACAGACAGAGAGAGAGAGAGAGGAATATACAGACAGAAAGTGAGAGAGGAATAGACAGACAGAAAGCGAGAGAGGAATAGACAGACAGAGAGAGAGAGAGGAATAGACAGAGAGAGAGAGAGAGAGAGAGAGGAATAGACAGACAGAGAGAAAGGAATAGACAGACAGAGAGAAAGAGAGGAATAGACAGACAGAAAGCGAGAGAGGAATAGACAGACAGAGAGAGAGAGAGGAATAGACAGACAGAGAGAGAGAGAGGAATAGACAGACAGAAAGCGAGAGAGGAATAGACAGACAGAGAGAGAGAGAGGAATAGACAGACAGAAAGCGAGAGAGGAATAGACAATTTACATTGTTGTTCTCGTTTTCCTGCATCCACCGTGTGTGTGTGTGTGTGTGTGCGTGAGAGAGAGAGTGAGTCGCGGGGGGAACTAAGCAGCCCCGCCCGCTGCAGAGAGCCGACAGGATTGAAACAGCAGCTGCTGACTTTAGAGTGAATAAACGTTACAGCGTACATTGATGTTAAAATGTATACATGTTGGCAGGACGGTCTGAAAGGTTCTGCACGGTCTTTCGCTGTACGTTTTGTTGGTGGTAAATGTGAGATGTTCGAGTCACACACACGTCTCGTCTTCATATCAGAAACTAGGAAATGATCAACCCGTTCTCACTCCCGCTTGGTCAGTGGCAGCACGGGGACTGCTGGGATTGTTGAGAGTGATGAAAATGCGATAGGGGGGCCCGGCTGTCAATCAATGTCTTCCAGTGATGCGGGCCCCTGATTGGACCAGGCCCGTAAGCAACCGCGTACCCTGCTTACCGATAGTTATGCGTCTAAATCACTCAATTCTCATTGGCTACCTGCTAATGTGGCAGGTAGATTGACAGTGTTACCCGCCAATTACAAAATTCACCCGCATTTGGCGGGTGGTCGGGTGTTAATTTCATGCCCTGTGTACATTTCTCAACCAGAACACCCACCGTTGCCAATGCGTCAGCCTTCGTTGGCCTTCGCATGCCTTTGTCAGCCTTCTTTTGGCCGATTCAACATGTTCCAAAGACATTTTAGATGTTAACTAACTAACGCACAGTCCCTCTGCTTCCCACCGCAGGTAGGCTTCTTTGGAGAGAAAACCGATGATAGCCCGGGAGATGGACAGTGTGGTTAGCCGTCTCTCAGCGTCTTCTGTCTTCCTGTTGGGGAGTGAAGCAGAGGGACCGTAGGCTTTGTTCGGTTCTACCGCTGTTGATTCAGGCAAGCGCTTTTTACGCCGATTTCCATTTTAGAATGTCAAATTAAGAATGAAGAATGACGCTGTGGATGTCTGAAATGACAGTTGTAGATAAGAAGAATGTCATTGTGGATATCTGAATTGTTCTTTTTGACTAGGAAGGGTTGAATGATGGATATCTGCAATAAATATCCAGTCTAGCTATTAAATGTTTAAACTGCCAATTAAAATTTTAAAACAAATTTTGAATATATTATATTTAGTTTTGACCAGTACAATCAAAGTTGTAGATATCTTGAAATACAATTTCCACCAGTAAAAATGTTATTGTGGAGTTATTTAATTACCATTCTAACAGGTGAGAATATCATTGTATCCAGTAGAAATGCTATTATGGCTATCTAAAATGTAATTACAGATGGGAATGTGGTTTCATTAAATGTTAAAACTGCTTGCCATACAAACGAGCTCATTAAAGCAATAAGCACAACTGCAGGGCTGCTGCTGCTGCTGCAGTCTCCTGGGACCTAGCAATCATAGCTGCAGACTGCCTGCTGAGATACAGTAGATAGATAGATAGATAGATAGATAGATAGATAGATAGATAGATAGACATCTAGATAGACATCTAGATAGATATATAGATATATAGATAGATAGATAGACATCTAGATAGACATCTAGATAGATATATAGATAGATAGATAGATAGATAGATAGATAGATAGATAGATAGATAGACATCTAGATAGACATCTAGATAGATATATAGATAGATAGATAGACATCTAGATAGATAGATAGATAGATAGATAGATAGATAGATAGATAGATAGACATATAGATAGACATCTAGATAGATAGATACATAGATAGAGATAGATAGATAGATAGATAGATAGATAGATAGATAAATACTGTAGATAAATAGATATGTAGATAGATATATACTGTAGATAGATAGACATCTAGATAGATAGATAGATAGATAGGTAGATAGATAGATAGATAGATAGGTAGATAGATAGATAGATAGATAGATACTGTAGATAGATAGATAGATAGATAGACAGACAGACAGACAGACAGACAGACAGACAGACAGACAGACAGACAGACAGACAGACAGGTAGATAGATAGATAGATAGAAAGATAGATAGATAGACAGATAGGTAGATAGATAGACAGATAGATAGACAGATAGATAGATATATAGGTAGATAGGTAGATAGATATATACTGTAGATAGATAGATAGATAGATAGATAGATAGATAGATAGATAGATAGAAAGATAGATAGATAGACAGATAGGTAGATAGATAGACAGATAGATAGACAGATAGATAGATATATAGGTAGATAGGTAGATAGATATATACTGTAGATAGATAGATAGATAGATAGATAGACAGGTAGATAGATATATACTGTAGATAGATAGCTAGATAGACAGGTAGATAGATATATACTGTAGATAGATAGATAGATAGATAGATAGATAGATAGATAGATAGATAGATAGATAGATACTGTAGATAGATAGATAGATAGATAGATAGATAGATAGATAGATAGATAGATAGATAGATAGATAGATAGATAGATACTGTAGATAGATAGATAGATAGATAGATAGATAGATAGATAGATAGATAGATAGATAGATAGGTAGATAGAAACATACTGTAGATAGATACTGTAGATAGATAGATAGATAGATAGATAGACAGGTAGATAGATATATACTGTAGATAGATAGATAGATAAGTAGATAGATATATACTGTAGATAGATAGATAGATAGATAGATAGATAGATAGATAGATAGATAGATAGGTAGATAGATAGATAGATAAGTAGATAGATATATACTGTAGATAGATAGATAGATAGGTAGATAGATATATACTGTAGATAGATAGATAGATAGATAGATAGGTAGATAGACAGATAGATAGATAGATAGATAGATAGGTAGATAGATAGACATATACTGTAGATAGATACTAGGAATGGACTTCAGAGCGGCGCTCATCCTCCTGCCAATCATTTTTAAAGAGAGTGTGGATCATCACATTATGATGGGAGAGGTATGCATCTCTAGCACTCTAGTGTTTAGATTTTTTTGGGGGGGATGTCCATCGACTATCTCTCTCTTTTTTGACCAAACGTGTTTGCATCCCTGTCTGCTTTGCTGTATTCTTCAGGGTGAACCCAACACACCATACCCAATTGACCTCTCGCCGGCCCCTCCCCCAAAACGGCCATTGTCCAATCACACATCATAGCAACCGTTACTATGTGAGCAGGTCCGACAAACATTGACTCCAAGCAAGATGGTGAAGCGGTGCGCCCACGGCATTTGTAAATCGGACACTAGATACCCCGAGAGATTGTCTGGAGGAGTTGTGTTCTTTCCATTCCCAAAGCCGAAAACACAACGTGAGCGGTGCCTACAACGGAGAAAACAGCGTGGACGGCCCCACGCCCCGTTAGCTAAATGTCTCGAACATTACGAAGCATAGTGTTGTCTAGATCTACTAACTAGAAGCAAGAACACAAATTGGACCAAAGTTATGATTACCATGGATATCATTGACAGAATGTTAACCTACTCTCTAAGCTAAGTTTAACGAGCCCTTTAGCTTTAGCCAACATTAGCTAATTAACATGTTAGCTAACGCTAGCTACATTAGCTGCTGTTGTGTTGGGTCTTTTAGCTCCCCAATTTTATTTTTCGTCAGTTTACAACAAAGTCGTACATAGCGCCCCAACAAGCAACTTTAAATAATTTAGTTTTTATCTTTCATGTAGCATTTTATGAACGGAAAGCCTACCCCTGACTTCCCCCAATCCCGCATTTGAGGTACAGGTCATGGGGTTTCTCAGATTTCGCTTGAGACCGGTAAGCATTAGCCTCGATAGTAGTCGTGTCTCCTTCATTGCGTATTTTTATATTTTGAATATATCCCTCCACTGCATACTGTAACCTCTTTTGCCTCGATCTGGAGGATATCACGGAGGTATTGCTCCAAAAAAGGTCACTGACACGTACGGGTATACCTCTTCCCGTCATGGCAATCTGTCGCGCTGGTCGTGTTTGACCATTTGTTTGTCGGACGTAGCAGCAGTAACTAAGGGGGGCGGGGCTCAGTGAAAGGCTAATTGTCCAGGTGACCCAAGAAGACTGGAAGTCCACATTTGGGGGACGAAGCTCCTGTTCCCTGAAGGTAGACAGGCTCGAGGTGTGTGAAGGCAAGCAACAATCTCATCGTTTTATTCATATTTTGTTTTCAATCTTGATTACCAACCCAAAAACAAGAACACTCTGACCTTCCTCCAGCGATGTATTGCGAAAATGAATGTGAAGGGAGACCGGCCTCTGCCGACGACTATAACCAGAGTGATGAATCTCATCTTCTAAATGCCTCGTTTACACCCTCGTGTACACCAGTTCCCTAAGTGCCAAAGAAAAACATTCACTCTCATGAAGTTGGTCCAACATGTGGGACTAACTCATGCCCATGAGGCAGGCTTCTCGATCACATGAGGACTCAATGACTGCCAATCCACTTTTTCCAGTTACCCATCTTTCAGATGTCATGTTTATAGAAAACATAGAGCTTGCATTTTACCTAGTGGTGATCCTGCTAGTGAGGAGCCTGCTAGTGAAAACCCTGCTTCTGAAGATGAACATGAGCGTGTTATGGGGTCAATGATGCAGATGTCCAAGCACCTCTTGTATGGATACACTTTTATATAACTTTAAAAATAATCTTTGTAGCTTCATCATAAAATGCAGGGGAAAAAAACAATTTACCAGAATCTGTTCAGCAAGAAATACTTAGTGATGTAAACTTTCTATTTTGTTTTTTTAAGGAGAATTACGATGAATTTTATCTTACCATCTTAAAGAAAATGGTTTTGATGTCCTGAACTTCAGCAGGTTTTACAGTCCAATGATTTTTTTGAGGAAGCATCAAAAGAGTTCTCTTCTCAGTTCAAATTGAAAGAATACTGTAGTCGAGGTTAGACTTGACTGAACCAGTTCAATACACTTTAAGAGGGTCTACAGGACATAAAATAGGTAGCTTCTCCTATGTTCCCATTTCTGATGTTTTAAAAAAATATTGTTCCCATGAGGATGTATGGGATGACATAGTCTCTGTAAATATTGAAGATGAACAGGTCTTAACTGACTTTTGTGATGGATTGTACTATAAAGAGCATCCTTTCTTTAGAGAATATCCAAATGCATTACGATTGCATTTTTATGAGGATGAATTTGAGGTAGTAAATCCTTTGGGTTCAAAGAAAACAAAACACAAACTGTGTGCCTTCTACTACACTGTAGGTAATGTACATGGAAGGTACAGGTCTCAAGTGAAGCATATTCATTTAGCATTACTGGTGCGCTAATCCTATTTAAAGGAGTGCGGCTTAGAAGTTATCCTAAAGCCACTGCTAGATGATCTTAAAGTGCTCTCAACAGATGGATTCACCCACACTGTTGGTGGGGTTGAGCAGAATGTCCATGCAGCCCTAGCTATCATTTCAGGGGATAACCTTTCAGCTCACATGATTGGAGGACTCAGTATGTCATTTAACTCAGGAAGAGTTTGTAGACATTGAACGGAAACATATACAGATATAAAAGAGTAATTTCAGGAAGATAGTTATGTTTTAAGAACATCTGACGTTCACCGGTATCACCTGGAATGTATCCAGCAAAATCCTGACAGTAGAGTAACATATGAGGTACAGTGTAGTTCTCCATTTAATGTGCTTCCTTATTTTGATGTTACTAAGTCCTTACCTCCAGACATAATGCATGACATTTTAGAGGGTGTCATACCTTTAGTTTTGAAACTTGCCCTGTGCCAAGCTCATAAAGAGAAACATATTAGCATACAAGAGGTAAACGAAGAGCTACTGAGAATGACAATAGGTCAAAATGATAGCGCAAACAAGCCGGTACAGTTGTCTGAAAGACTACTACCAAAATTAGGCATTGTGGGCTCACCATCTCAGCATCTCAACATCTCAACATCGTATACCTCCTGAGTGTCAATATTATGTACCTGTTGTGCCGAGAAATTGTAGATATTATTCTAGCTCCAACGGTGAGAAGAGAGAACCTTCCTCTTTTAGATGTACTTGTGCAGGAATTTTTGACAGAGTTGAAAGCTGTATTTGGAAATGTTATTACCCCGAAGTGCCATTATTTAATTCATTATTCTAGATCAATGTCAATGTTTGGGCCTCTTCGTTCTCTCTGGTGTAGGTTTGAAGGCAAACACCAATATTTTAAGAATATTGCAAGTAATTGTCGTAATTTCATTAATATAGCTTCCACTCTGAGCAACCGTCAGTTTTCTTCAAATAATTTCTTAGATTATTTTGAGAAGGTACCAAGAAGCAGTACTAGCACTCCATTTTGTTCCTTACCACTTACTCTCCAGTGTGCTCTAGAGCAATATTTTACTGACGTTTCTTTTAGTGAAGATAAAGTTATTCAACGTGTTTCAGAAGTAACCGTTAACAATGTCAAGTATGCCACACAAGATGTTTTTGTTTTGGATGTGTTGCATGGTGAGATAATTCCTCTTTTTTTCCAAGTGAAATACATTTATAATGTGGACACTACGTGGGTTCTTTGTGGAAAACTGATATTTCCGAAGTATTTTAGCCAGCACTTTTATGCTTATTCAATCAAATTTGACCAGGAATGGACTGTGATACAGCCTGGGGCAGAGCTATATTTTAATGCCCTTGATATATATACAGTTGATGGTGATATCTTTGTGGCAATGAAATACTTTGTGTAAGAATAGTTTTAAAAAATTTGGAGGGGAAGGATAGAGGGTGATCTGAAACCTACACCTATGCATGCAGATGAGGTACCTGGAGATCTGTCTTTGTGGCATGAAATGCTGTGTGTAAGAATAGTTAAATGTGTTTGTCTTTTTTATGTCTTTGTGGCAATGAAATACTGTGTAAGAATAGTTAGAAATTACACCTTCAGATTGTACAAATATTTTAGCACTTGCGTGAATCGACTAATCTTTTGATATTGCCTTTGTCTTTAAGCATACAATGACCACTCACAGCAGCTTTTAGTCAGTATAAAGCATGATAACAGTAAGTAATGCATTCATAAAGTGATTCTCCATTAAAGTTGTTTAAATGTGAAAAACTTTGTTCATTAAAGTTTATTGCAAACGAAGATTGTGGTGTGCGGTAGTTATTCACTTTCCAGTATTTTAATTTGTACAATTTAACTTATTTTAAATCATTGATTGTGGGAAAACAAAACATTGCTTTCTTTTGCTCTCATTCTTTTCTATTTATCAAGGACATTTTTGCCACTTTATAGGTACAATGGCATCGTTGCTAGGGTGGTACCCCTAACGAGAACAAATTGGTACCATCTAATGGGGTACCTTTTTGTACCAGTGGATAAAGGTACAAATGTATTGCTAAGGTACCAAATTGTCTCTCAAAAGGTACAGTATAAAAGGGTACAACTCTGTACCTATGGTAAGAGTACCATTGCTGTACCTCGGGGGTACCACCCCAGCGACGAACCAACACCCTGCTATTTTGCAAGTTCTCCCGCTTGGAAATCATGGAGGGGTCCGAAATTGTCATCGTAGGTGCATGTCCACTGTGAGAGACATAATCTAAAAAAAAAAAATCCAGAAATCACAATGTATGATTTTTTAACTATTTATTTGTATGATACAGCTGCAAATAAGTATTTGAACACCTGTCTATCAGCTAGAATTCTGACCCTCAAAGACCTGTTAGACTGCCTTTAAAATGTCCACCTCCACTCCATTTATTATCCTAAATTAGATGCACTTGTTTGAGGTCGTTAGCTGCATAAAGACACATGTCCACCCCATACAATCAGTAAGAATCCAACTACTAACATGGCCAAGACCAAAGAGCTGTCCAAAGACACTAGAGTCAAAATTGTACACCTCCACAAGGCTGGAAAGGGCTACGGGGAAATTGCCAAGCAGCTTGGTGAAAAAAGGTCCACTGTTGGAGCAATCATTAGAAAATGGAAGAAGCTAAACATGACTGTCAATCTCCCTCGGACTGGGGCTCCATGCAAGATCTCACCTCGTGGGGTCTCAATGATCCTAAGAAAGGTGAGAAATCAGCCCAGGACTACACGGGAGGAGCTGGTCAATGACCTGAAAAGAGCTGGGACCACCGTTTCCAAGGTTACTGTTGGTAATACACTAAGACGTCACGGTTTGAAATCATGCATGGCACGGAAGGTTCCCCTGCTTAAACCAGCACATGTCAAGGCCCGTCTTAAGTTTGCCAATGACCATTTGGATGATCCAGAGGAGTCATGGGAGAAAGTCATGTGGTCAGATGAGACCAAAATAGAACTTTTTGGTCATAATTCCACTAACCGTGTTTGGAGGAAGAAGAATGATGAGTACCATCCCAAGAACACCATCTCTACTGTGAAGCATGGGGGTGGTAGCATCATGCTTTGGGGGTGTTTTTCTGCACATGGGACAGGGCGACTGCACTGTATTAAGGAGAGGATGACCGGGGCCATGTATAGTGAGATTTTGGGGAACAACCTCCTTCCCTCAGTTAGAGCATTGAAGATGGGTCGAGGCTGGGTCTTCCAACATGACAATGACCCGAAGCACACAGCCAGGATAACCAAGGAGTGGCTCTGTAAGAAGCATATCAAGGTTCTGGCGTGGCCTAGCCAGCCTCCAGACCTAAACCCAATAGAGAATCTTTGGAGGGAGCTGAAACTCCGTGTTTCTCAGCGACAGCCCAGAAACCTGACTGATCTAGAGAAGATCTGTGTGGAGGAGTGGGCCAAACTCCCTCCTGCAGTGTGTGCAAACCTGGTGAAAAACTACAGGAAATGTTTGACCTCTGTAATTGCAAACAAAGGCTACTGTACCAAATATTAACATTGATTTTCTCAGGTGTTCAAATACTTATTTGCAGCTGTATCATACAAATAAATAGTTAAAAAATCATACATTGTGATTTCTGGATTTTTGTTTTTAGATTATGTCTCTCACAGTGGACATGCACCTACGATGACAATTTCAGACCCCTCCATGATTTCCAAGTGGGAGAACCTGCAAAATAGCAGGGTGTTCAAATACTTATTTTCCTCACTGTATTTGTACCTAAAAGGCACAAACTGTAGGGGTACTTCTTTGTACCCATTAATATGGGGTACTGCCCCAGCGACGAGCATTTGTACCTTTTTTTTGACTTTTCTGTACCTTTATTTCTGAGAGTGTAGATAGATAGATAGATAGAGAGAGAGAGAGAGATATAGATACATAGGCCCAATCCCAAAGTGAGCCCTGAGGACTAAGGACTAAAGACTCACAGACTTAATTGATCTCAGGTGCTGAGTGAGTGAGTGTGTGAGGCCACATGGGCTCAGATAGGTAGAAATGGGATTGGGCCAGCACTTCATGAGATCTCATGTTACCTTGGCGATGTTTAATAACAAAGATGTTGCTGACACTTGCCGGTTTGGGAATTTTCATTTTAAGTTTGTTGCTTTCCACACGGCCGAGGCACAGGAGACGGCTGCCTGATTCCACGTTTTTTCAACCTCTTGTTTTACAAGCTGGACAACAGGTTAGTCTGTGCTCCGTGGTCGTGGTCGTGCTGTTGTTTACCTTTGTAATTTCCGGATTTCCCTATGGTCTCCACGGTAAACGTCACAACGCATTGAACTGTGGGTAATTCTCTTTGGTGAAGTCTGCAGCGATGCAGACTCACGAAAGGGCTCGGTAAGTGTGTCCTCAAACCCTCACACCCTTTGAAATTCGACACTGGGACAACCCTAAGCCCTTAGGAATTTCGCGAGGATGCGCACCAAAGTCCGTGAGTCCGGACTTTGGGATTGGGCCATTGATAGAGAGAGAGACCTTATAGACCTTATCAAATGTATGTACAAGCACAATCCATGTGCTGTGAAAATTAATAATCAAAGAACAGAATATTTTACCCAAGGACGCGGTGTGAAGCAAGGATGCTGTATAACCTGCATTATTCAACCTGTACATAAATGAACTTGCAGACCAGTTGGACCGATCAGCAGCTCCAGGGCTCACACTCTTAGACACAGATATTAAATACCTGCTTTATGCAGATGACCTTATTTTGTTGTCTCCAACCAAAGATGGTCTCCAACATAACCTGTCCATCCTGGAACAATACTGCCATAACTGGGCATTGGAGGTCAATTTCAAGAAAACTCAAATTATGATCTTTCAAAAAAGAAGCCAGATGTATTGAAACCAAATACCATTTTACTCTGAATAACACCCAAATTAAACACACACAAAATTATACTTACCTTGGTCTGACCTATCTGCATCAGGGAATTTCAATAAAGCCATACATTCACTTAAAGAAAAAGCACGCAGGGCAATGTATGCATTAACATCCCAATTAGAATCTGGACTAAAATATTTGATAGTGTAATTGTACCGATAGTTTGAAATATCCAATAAATTTCGTTCCACTTTATGATTGTGTCCCACTTGTTCTAATCTTACCAGGACAGGTTGGATAACTACTGGCCCAACCTAAAGCTTTCTCCTTCTGTCTGCAGATAACTACTGGACTAACCTAAAGGTTGGATAACTACTGGACTAACCTAAACTTACCAGGACAGGTGGATAACTACTGGACTAACGTAAAGCTTTCTCCTTCTGTCTGCAGATAACTACTGGACTAACCTAAAGGTTGGATAACTACTGGACTAACGTAAAGCTTTCTCCTTCTGTCTGCAGATAACTACTGGACTAACATAAAGGTTGGATAACTACTGGACTAACCTTAAGGTTGGATAACTACTGGACTAACCTTAAAGTTGGATAACTACTGGACTAACGTAAAGGTTGGATAACTACTGAACTAACCTAAAGGTTGGATAACTACTGGACTAACCTAAAGGTAACTGGCCTAACCTAAAGCTTTCTCCTTCTGTGTGCAGTCTTGAAGCAATCCCATCATCGGCAGCCGTGTCTGTTCGCCGCTTCATGTTGAATATACTTGTGTACAGTATATAGTAATGTTTGAATAAATGTTATAATAAAGATAAAGATAAAGCCTGCTCCTGACCAGGCTAACAGCCAGGTTAACAGCCAGGCTAACAGCTAGCCTGCTCCTGACCAGGCTAACAGCCAGGCTAACAGCTAGTCTGCTCCTGACCAGGCTAACAGCTAGCCTGCTCCTGACCAGGCTAACAGCCAGGCTAACAGCTAGCCTGCTCCTGACCAGGCTAACAGCCAGGCTAACAGCTAGCCTGCTCCCGACCAGGCTAACAGCCAGGCTAACAGCTAGCCTGCTCCCGACCAGGCTAACAGCCAGGCTAACAGCTAGCCTGCTCCCGACCAGGCTAACAGCTAGCCTGCTCCCGACCAGGCTAACAGCCAGGCTAACAGCTAGCCTGCTCCCGACCAGGCTAATAGCCAGGATTTATTTAATCCTGGAGCCTTTTCTGATCACCCAGCAGTGGTTTTACCCTATTGCTATCAGCCTGGATTAAAATACCACAGGTGCATATTGCTGTTCATTTAAGTACTGTTATTATTTAAAGTTGAGACCATTATTTATTTTTTTATAATTATTCATGTGACAGTCATTGTTACTGTTATATTGCTGTATGAAGACTGCTGTTCATATTGTTGTTAGAAGTTTGATGAATATATTATGGCAGTTGTTGAGATAATTAGAAAAGGCTGATAAAATTTCAAATGTGTTTTAGATGAAGTCTGTTACTAAGGGCAATACATACAATGCTGTACATTTCTATAGTTGACCAAGCACCTTGAATTATTTTAGTTGATTCTTTTTTTTATTATTCTTTAACAATAAGCATCATGTTTGTTCAGCTTCCATGTGCACTGTATTTGGCATTCTTAGCACACAATGTGTGTTGTCTAGTAAACTGGGACTATAATTTGGGAGGACTGTACAATTTATAGAACATATCCTAATTGTACAATCCTCCCAAATGATAGTCTTAGTTCACTGGACCAGTAACTATCTAGTGATGTAGGCTACTGTACATTCATATAACAACAGGGAGAGGACACCTCAATGGTTTTTGACCTTATATTTTGCTGGGGGGGAAATAACTGATGAATATACTCTGTTCCATTCATGTTTACAGTGTGCATGGGATTTATCACTTAATTATCTTTATATTTTCTAGATTTTAGAGTCAAATTTCTTCAGTGTCTTTATTTTCTATGTCCATATATACAAGGGAGCAAGGCATATAATATGTAGAGAAGGAAACTCGTCCTGTATGAAAAATAAAAAAAACGCAAGAAAACGCGTGGCAGATAATAGCGGACAGACTGAATGATAGTCTAAAAATATACGTTTATGAACTACTGCTCTTAACTGAAACATTTCAATGAGTCACTGTAATTTGCAAAAACGAACAGTTGTACACTTTGCATTAAAAGCGAGCAGTGGAAGTTAATATGACTTAGGAAATTTATATTTTAGCCCATGAGAGAGAGGGAGGAACAGAGTGAAAGATATTTACGCATCATATTCTAGCGTTGTAGAAAATTGATCTTCATGGTAAATTTCCTGAGTAACATTATCTTCTGCTTACTTTTAAGGCAAAGAGTACAACTGTTAATTTGTGCAAATGATTAGTAGCCTAATCCTTGAATGGTATGATTATGACGGTTTCAGTTCAGTTCAGTGGTCAGTTAATGTATATTTTTAGACTACTTAAGCATTCAGTCGGTCCGTGATCGTCTGCTACGCTTTCTCTCGCTGTTTCATTACAGCGGCGAGCGGCCATGTTTCTTTTCTTTTTATACAAATAATGTG
This sequence comes from Zingel zingel, assembly GCA_023566125.1. Lineage (NCBI taxonomy): Eukaryota > Metazoa > Chordata > Actinopteri > Perciformes > Percidae > Zingel > Zingel zingel. The sequence continues at coordinate 592,116 of CM042336.1, read as the reverse complement.
TTTCACGTCATCATACTTCCACAAGAAGCTGCTGCTCACTCTGTATAAAGTTTGTACAATGCTTATTCTCCATCTGTGATCAACCTCGCGGTCTTTTGAGGAAAGCCGTGAACGCGCATCTATCTGAATTACTTCAGCCTGACTCAACCTAGTCGCTCCTCCTCGGCCTGACTCAACATAGTCTCTCTTCCTCAGCCTGACTCCACCTAGTCGCTCCTCCTCGGCCTGACTCAACATAGTCTCTCTTCCTCAGCCTGACTCCACCTAGTCGCTCCTCCTCGGCCTGACTCAACATAGTCTCTCCTCCTTGGCCTGACTCCACCTAGTCGCTCCTCCTCGGCCTGGCTCCACCTAGTCTCTCCTCCTCGGCCTGACTCCACCTAGTCTCTCCTCCTCGGCCTGGCTCCACCTAGTCTCTCCTCCTCGGCCTGACTCCACCTAGTCGCTCCTCCTCGGCCTGGCTCCACCTAGTCTCTCCTCCTCGGCCTGACTCCACCTAGTCTCTCCTCCTCGGCCTGACTCGACCTCGTCTCTCCTCCTCAAGGCAAGGCAAGGCAGCTTTATTTGTATAGCACATTTCAGCAACAGGGCAATTCAAAGTGCTTTACATGAAAACAGATAAAAAAAATAAAAAGATTTAATAGTTACAGTGCAGTATAAGAAATTAAACATTGAAGAGCAGTTAAAACAGTTAAATATATAAAAGCAGATAAAATAGAAATTTCTCTTTATATTCTTATATAGATTGTCATATAGTGTCAACAATGCAACTTCAGTATAAGAAATAAACAGTTATTTAAAGAAAAGCAACATCAAAAAGATAGGTCTTTGTTACATGTGTAAGGTGGAGGACCCAAATGCAGAGAGAGACGGCAGGCAGGAGATGGTGTAAGCTTGAAGATCTTTAATAAAACAAAAACACGGCAGAACAGAGGCTAGAAAAAACCCAAGGAGCAGGATGCAGAGGGATACAAAAAGATACACAACTGACAGCACGGGAGTACAAAAGCAGGCAAAACAATCTGACACGCGACAATGGGAACACAGGGGTTAAATACATGAGGTAATGAACTAATGAGGGACATGTGACACAACAGGTGAAACACATCAGGGCAGGGCAGGACAATCAACAAAGGCGGGAAAACAAAGTAAAACTAGACAAGATCAGATCGGACACAGACTATCAAAATAAAACAGGAAATAGAACATAAACCGGGGAATACACAACATGAGGTAACACGACAGAAATATATAGAATAAATACACAAACACAGGAAACATACAGAAATAACTAAACCAGGCAACATAAATGAACAAAAATACAAGACAAAATACCAAAACAATAACAAGTCTTCAGGCTTGATTTAAAAGAACTGAGAGTTGCAGCGGACCTGCAGTTTTCTGGGAGTTTGTTCCAGATATGTGGAGCATAAAAACTAAACGCTGCTTCCCCCTGTTTAGTTCTGACTCTGGAGACAACAAGCAGACTTGTCCCAGACCACCTGAGAGGTCTGGGTGGGTCATAGTGTAGCAGACCTGTCCCAGACCACCTGAGAGGTCTGGGTGGGTCATAGTGTAGCAGACCTGTCCCAGACCACCTGAGAGGTCTGGGTGGGTCATAGTGTAATAGACCTGTCCCAGACCACCTGAGAGGTCTGGGTGGGTCATAGTGTAGCAGACCTGTCCCAGACCACCTGAGAGGTCTGGGTGGTTCATAGTGTAATAGACCTGTCCCAGACCACCTGAGAGGTCTGGGTGGGTCATAGTGTAATGGACCTGTCCCAGACGACCTGAGAGGTCTGGGTGGGTCATAGTGTAGCAGACTTGTCCCAGACCACCTGAGAGGTCTGGGTGGGTCATAGTGTAGTAGCAGATCAGAAATGTATTTTGGCCCTAAACCATTTAGTGATTTATAAACCAGCAAAAGTATTTTGAAATCAATTCTTTGAGGCACTGGAAGCCAGTGTAGAGACTTCAGAACTGGAGTGATGTGATCCACTTTCTTGGTCTTAGTAAGGACTGGAGCAGCAGAGTTCTGAATCAGCTGCAGCTGTCTGATTGATTTTTTAGGGAGACCTGTAAAGACACCGTTACAGTAGTCAAGTCTACTGAAAATAAAAGCATGGACAATTTTTTCCAAATCCTGCTGAGACATAAGTCCTTTAACCCTTGATATATTTTTAAGGTGGTAATAGGCTGACTTTGTAATTGTCTTAATGTGGCTGTTAAAATTCAGGTCTGAGTCCATGACTACACCAAGGTTTCTGGCTGTGTCTGTTGTTTTTAACATTATCGTTTGAAGCTGAGTGCTGACTTTTAATTGTTCCTCTTTTGCTCCAAAAACAACCACCTCAGTTTTTTAATCATTTAATTTAAGAACGACTGGAAGGCATCAAAACTGTTGTTTAGTGACATGATGAGGTTGAGTTGTTGAGAAACCGTTTTTTCAATGATTTTACCTAAAAATGGAAGGTTTGATATCGGTCTATAGTTGCTCATTAGTGACGTGTCTAGATTGTTCTTTTTTAAGAGAGGCTTAATGACTGCAGTTTTCAGGGCCTGTGGAAAGATACCTGACAAAAGAGACGTGTTTACAATCTGTAGAATATCTGTAGCCAAACAATTTGAAACATTTTGGAAAAGGCCCGTATGTAGAATATCAAGGCAGCAGCAGGATGTTTTCAGATGTTGTATAATGTCCTCCAGGTTTTCACGGTTAATCATATGAAATTGGGTCATATTGGAATTTGTTTTGCCTGGACACTGTGACAACACATACCCTGTACTCGATATGGAAGCACTGATTGTTTGTCTAATTTTCTGAATTTTGTCTTTGAAGAAGGTGGCAAAATCATTGCAAGCCTTGGTGGATAAAAATTCAGATGCTACTGGTACTGGAGGGTTTGTTAACCTATCGACAGTAGCAAATAAAGCACGTGAGTTATTATTGTTTTTGGCAATAATGTCCGAGAAAAAGGACCGCCTTTCATTCCTCAATTCCAAATTATAAATGCGAAGTCTATCTTTATAGGTGGTGTAGTGGACCTGGAGATTAGTTTTTCACCACCTGCGTTCTGCTTTTCGACACTCTCTTTTTTGTGTTCTCACCCCTATAACATTTCTCCATGGAGATTTTTTCTTATCAGAGACAGTTTTTACCTTAATGGGAGCAATGTCATCAATAACAGTTGTAATTTTACAGTTGAAAATGTCTACAAGCTCAGTGACTGAGACCCCAGAGAGGGTGGGTGTGGACGAGAAAAGCTGAATGAATGTTTCACTGGTGTTGTCAGTGATATACCGTTTTCTTATTAACTTTGTTTGGACACTTTTGTGCACAGAGATAGTCCCATTAAAGAAAACACAGGTATGATCAGAGAGAGCAGCATCAGTCACCACAACCTTGGAAATGTTCAGACCCTTCGAGATAATCAAGTCCAGAGTGTGTCCCTGGTTGTGCGTGGGCTCAGTCACATGCTGAGTCAGTCCATAGTTCTCAAAAATGCAACACAGTTCTTTGGTCCCTCTATCCTGGGGGTTGTCAACATGAATGTTGAAATCACCAGCAATAACTACACACTCAAAGTTAATACAGACTATAGACAGAAGTTCACTAAAGTCGTCAAAGAAGGATGCACAGTATTTAGGTGGCCTGTAGATAATTAGAAATATAGGTCGAGAGAGGGACCTTAGCTGAAGAGCCACATATTCAAAAGAAGCAAAGTTTCCATAAGATATTTGAGTACATTGGAACGAGTCATTAAACAAAATGGCGACTCCACCTCCTTTCTTATTCGCTCTATTCTTGCTCATAAAATTGAAGTTAGGGGGAGCTGACTCTATAAGAACAGCATCACTGTTATTATAGTCTAACCAGGTTTCAGTTGAAAACATAAAATCAAGATTGTGCTTAATAATAAAATCATTGACTAAAAATGATTTACCCGCCAAAGACCTGATGTTTAGTAAGGCTAGTGTTAGTGTGTTAAAATAATTATCTGTCTCGTTTTTTGGGACAGGCTGTGGCTGACGAGGAATGGATGCTAAATTTGATAAGTTGGCAGTTAAGTGCTTCTTTTTCTTACTTAGCAGATTCACCATTCTTTTTCTATTACCTATCACAACATAGATTGACGAAGAATTGAATACACAAGGCCCAGGCTTGTCCTGGAAAGAGTCATGAGTGCCACTAGGCATGCAGCCTGGGCCCAGCACATATCAGTTAAAGCTTGTTTCATTTTGTACACAAGCATACTTATCAGTCTGGGGAGAAGGAGTTAGCTGCCGTCCTTGAGGGGGCAGAGGTGCCTGGCTTTTTACTTTCCGTGGTTGAGTCAAAACAGGGTCAGTTTGATGCTGGGGGCGAATGATGGGAGAAGGTAGTGGGGCAAACTTGATTCCAGCATCTACCAGCTGCTCCATCCGGTCAGTGAACCCCAACATGTGGCAGGGGGGAAAAAGGGGAACAGGTGGATCGGGAGAGCGATGGATCCTCAAAGGCATCGGTGTTGGTAGGGGGGTTTGAGGAGTGTTGGACGGGTGAAGAGGGGGGTTGGGATTTCTCGTCTCCGCTCTGTGGTCCTCCATGGTCAAATCTTTGCTCAGGTGGGGGCTGTAGTGGATCACTGCCGCTCTTTGTTGTGTCTTCCTCTTGTTTTGTTTGTGTTGATTTATCTTGTCTCGTGTCCTTGGTCGAGGGAGCAGATGTGTGGTGCAGAAAGTAAAGTAGGCTAGAGGTGAACAGCTTTACTCCTGGCTTGTTAAGGAAAAGTCCATCTGCTTTAAAAAGATGTCTGCGGTCCCAGAAAATGTTAAAATTGTCAATGAACCGCAGAGAGTGGACGGTACATGCAGTTGAAAGCCATCTGTTCAGTGCCAACAGTCTGCTGAATCTCTCAGCTCCTCTTCTGACTGGTGGTATAGGGCCACTGATAAACACCTTCGCGTTTAGGGAGCTAACTGTGTTCAGCAGATTCATAAAGTCACGATTCAGCACTTCAGACTCTTGCTTTACAACATCATTTGACCCTATATGCAGTATAATGTTTTTCACAGTTGGGTGTGATGCCATGATATCTGGGATTCTTTGGGCCAGGTCAGACACCATGTCTTTGGGAAAACAGAGTATTTTGGTGTTTTTACTGCTTTTTATGTCTTTTACAGCAGTCACCCACAATCAGAGTTTGGTGCCCAGTCGTTAGCTTTCCCTGTAGCTTTTTACTTTTTGAATTGCTCTCAGTCCTTACCCTGCTGTGTGACGATGAGACACAATCCAGGTCATGTCCAGGGTCCTGCAGCAGAGGAGCAAATCTGTTCTCCACCTGCACACTCAGTTGTTGGGGAGGCCTTTTGTTGCTAATTCTCCTTTTTGCAGCTGTCCACGGCTGTGTTCTACTGAGTACAGGGGTTGAAGAGGCGCTCTGCCTGGATGGTAATGCAGGCCAGCCGTTCATATCACAAATCTCAGGGCGCTGTGCCCTGCCCATTAGTCGTCCTTCCCAGGAAAAAGATTTACTCTTAGGCTTTGCACCAAAAGAGTTCCAGGGAGGACTACCACTTGTTGATACCCATTCCACAGTCCTCCTGTTTGTTTGTAGTCTTGCTGGTGCTAATTAGCCGTGTGTTAGCATGCTTTTGTCCATTGTTTTGGGTCAGTGGTAAAGTTGTGTCATTTCCACATGATCCATTCACGTCCACGTTTACTTCTAACCGGCACATTTTGATTTCCAGAACTGTAATCTTGTGAAGGAGTTTGTAGTAGTCCTCCATGGAGAAGGGGGGCATCTTGCTGCTAAATTAGCTTTAGCTACAGTCACTTTAGGACAGACTTGAGCTACTGGTAGGCCACGCTCACGCAGAAAAATGTTGAAATATGGCAATAGCCTACTACGTCTACAAAAAATGTATAGTCCAGTGATTTATAAGTATCCAAGAGCCACTGCTCATAGTTTCTCTCTGGGGAAAAGTAAGATTATCAGCAGAAATATGCAAGCAGAGGCAGGAGCAAGCAACAAAGCGTCTGCACTGTAAGAAGCAGGAGAGACTAGTCTCTCCTCCTCAGCCTGACTCAACCTAGTCTCTTTTCCTCAGCCTGACTCGACCTAGTCTCTCCTCCTCAGCCTGACCTAGTCTCTCCTCCTCAGCCTGACCTAGTCTCTCATCCTCAGCCTGACCTAGTCTCTCCTCCTCAGCCTGACTCGACCTAGTCTCTCCTCCTCAGCCTGACCTAGTCTCTCCTCCTCAGCCTGACCTAGTCTCTCCTCTTCAGCCTGACTCGACCTAGTCTCTCCTCCTCAGCCTGACCTAGTCTCTCCTCCTCAGCCTGACTCGACCTAGTCTCTCCTCCTCAGCCTGACCTAGTCTCTCCTCCTCGGCCTGACTCGACCTAGTCTCTACTCCTCAGCCTGTCTCGACCTAGTCTCTCCTCCTCGGCCTGACTCAACCTAGTCTCTCCTCCTCAGCCTGACCTAGTCTCTCCTCCTCAGCCTGACTCGACCTAGTCTCTCCTCCTCAGCCTGACTCGACCTAGTCTCTCCTCCTCAGCCTGACTCAACCTAGTCTCGCCTCCTCAGCCCAACTCGACCTAGTCTCTCCTCCTCAGCCCGACTCAACCTAGTCTCTCCTCCTCAGCCCGACTCAACCTAGTCTCTCCTCCTCAGCCTGACCTAGTCTCTCCTCCTCAGTCTGACCTAGTCTCTCTTCCTCAGCCCAACTAGACCTAGTCTCTCCTCCTCAGCCCGACTCGACCTAGTCTCTCCTCCTCAGCCTGACTCGACCTAGTCTCTCCTCCTCAGCCTGACCCAGTCTCTCCTCCTCAGCCTGACTCGACCTAGTCTCTCCTCCTCAGCCTGACTCGGCCTAGTCTCTCCTCTTCAGCCTGACTCGGCCTAGTCTCTCCTCCTCAGCCTGACTCAACCTAGTCTCTCCTCCTCAGCCTGACCTAGTCTCTCCTCCTCAGCCTGACCTAGTCTCTCCTCTTCAGCCTGACTCGGCCTAGTCTCTCCTCCTCAGCCTGACTCAACCTAGTCTCTCCTCCTCAGCCTGACCTAGTCTCTCCTCCTCAGCCTGACTCGATCTAGTCTCTCCTCCTCAGCCCGACTCAACCTAGTCTCTCCTCCTCAGCCCGACTCAACCTAGTCTCTCCTCCTCAGCCCGACTCGACCTAGTCTCTCCTCCTCAGCCCAACTCGATCTAGTCTCTCCTCCTCAGCCCGACTCAACCTAGTCTCTCCTCCTCAGCCCGACTCAACCTAGTCTCTCCTCCTCAGCCTGACCTAGTCTCTCCTCCTCAGCCCAACTCGACCTAGTCTCTCCTCCTCAGCCTGACCTAGTCTCTCCTCCTCAGCCTGACCTAGTCTCTCCTCCTCAGCCTGACCTAGTCTCTCCTCCTCAGCCTGACCTAGTCTCTCCTCCTCAGCCCAACTCGACCTAGTCTCTCCTCCTCAACCCAATTCGACCTAGTCTCTCCTCCTCAGCCTGACTCGACCTAATCTCTCCTCCTCAGCCTGACCTAGTCTCTCCTCCTCAGCCTGACCTAGTCTCTCCTCCTCAGCCTGACCTAGTCTCTCCTCCTCAGCCTGACCTAGTCTCTCCTCCTCAGCCTGACCTAGTCTCTCCTCCTCAGCCTGACCTAGTCTCTCCTCCTCAGCCTGACTCGACCTAGTCTCTCCTCCTCAGCCTGACTCGACCTAGTCTCTCCTCCTCAGCCTGACTCGACCTAGTCTCTCCTCCTCAGCCTGACTCGACCTAGTTTCTCCTCCTCAGCCTGACTCGACCTAGTCTCTCCTCCTCAGCTTGACTCGACCTAGTTTCTCCTCCTCAGCCTGACTCGACCTAGTTTCTCCTCCTCAGCCTGACTCGACCTAGTCTCTCCTCCTCAGCTTGACTCGACCTAGTCTCTCCTCCTCAGCCTGACTCGACCTAGTCTCTCCTCCTCAGCCTGGCTCAACCTAGTCTCTCCTCCTCAGCCTGGCTCAACCTAGTCTCTCCTCCTCAGCTTGACTCGACCTAGTCTCTCCTCCTCAGCCTGGCTCAACCTAGTCTCTCCTCCTCAACCTGGCTTGGCCTTCGTGAAAGGCACCAAGCCAGGATGCACAGATTAGACTAGGTCAAGCCTCGCTTTATCAGTTATCCTGGATTTATATATTCTGCTATTGTGAAACAGGCCCCAGGTCATAATTTGATGGAAAAATAAACATTGAAAAACAGTTTATATTATATACACACCTAAAAACTTAGACACAGACAAACCAGTTAATTTAATGCATTTATTTTTTGAATGGAAATCTCTAATATAGCAAATAATCTATTCAACATTTGTCTTTAGCCACTGTCTCCCTGCTTGTCTTTTGATGTCCCTCTTCTCCTCCTCATCTCTCCCTTCTGGTGACGCTAGTGCAGCCTCCGTTTGTTCCTTAGTCCCCTGTTAAAAGACAGCAAACACAAGAAAAAGATCTTTACCGTTATAAATGCTATAACAGAACGTTATGCTTGTTACATGGTAAACTACTCATACACTTTAGCTTTCATTTAACGTTGCTAGTGAAGTTAACAAGGTGCAGCTTTACTTCCCATCCTGCAGCTACAACTAATAAACACACCAATTTCTAAATTTCTGCTAACGTTACGCATATACAGCTTACAGTTAGCTTAACGTTAGCTCGGGGTGTATCTACCTAATTATAATAGCAATTTGTACCAGCATTAATGGGTTAAGCTTTACGGTGATAACAAATGTACGGCAAACACTAAATATACTTACATTTAAATGATAAATGTGCCATCAGCGATGCCGGTCGAACTCCCACTTAGGTCCGCCATTGTTTTTTTTTTTTTAACGAGCCGGCAAAGCCGTGCGCATAGGATTGTGGGTGATTTGGGAGCGCGAAAGACAAACAGTGCGTCTGTCCAATCAGGAGGGTCCGTCCTCTGCTAGATAGGCCCTACCTTTTCCGGTAGAAGTTAATGCTGTTGTGTTTTGTGAATTATTGAAGTGTTTTCATATTTGCTGTCGTGTTTTTCTATTTGTCGTGTTTTTCTATTTGTCGTGTTTTTCTATTTGCTGTTGTGTTTTATGATTTGTTGAAGAGTTTTCATATTTGCCGTTTTGTTTTCATATTTGCCGTTGTGTTTTATGATTTTTTGTTGCATTTTTCTAATTGCTGTTGTGATTTGCACTTCAGGGCCACCGTAATGCTGAGCTAGTTAGAGCTAGTTGCGCCAATAAAAGGTTGCTAGCTGTCACTAGGTCCGAAAGCAAGCAGGAAGAGGCTAGTTTAACAAGGGGATGGGGGAGGTTTTGCAAATTAGCCAGTGCCAAGTGTAGATCATAGCAGAGAGCTAACAGGAAGAAAAGGCAAGAGACAAGACAAAGTCAGGGAGTCAAAGGTAGCGGCGCGTGTGTCAGAGACTTAAGAGTCCCACCTTTTTGCCATTAATAGTAACTTTGCAAAAATTTTGATTAGTGCACAGCACCTGACACAAAAACAGTGACACATCACTGACAGAATGATAATAACATCCAAAACATTTACTATCTTATTGATTAAAATTCAAAAACTGCCACAGAGCAAATCAATGGAGCCGATCAATAGAGCCAAAGATATCAGAATAAAAATGGATTTATCATGTTTTACACTGTAGCTGTTGCCATAAATTAAGCATTGCGTTGGAAGTCATAGGCCCACCAATTGTATTATCATTCCAGCCAGTCACAACCAATCACAGCCATTTTCACATCAGGCTGTCCATTTAAATGTCTCCCTAGTCCTCTCTGCTTCCTGCTACTCCAATGCTGCCTCACACCGCTGCTGCTGGTAAAGTTTGCCTCCACCACCCCAGCCTCCACCTTCCAGGTTTAGAGTGTCATCATAACTATGTCTGAAATTATAGATTAGTAGGGTAGATTAGTGCACAGCCCCTTAATAGGCGTGTGTGTTCGTGTCGGCCGCTGTCCATTTCCTAAGGTTCTGAAATTCAAACATTTTTTGACTACTTTTTTTTTAAAGGGCGTGTGCGCCTGTGAGCACCCACGGAGGAAAACATAAATCGGCGCCTGTGGCCCTCAGGCAATTCAAGTTGAGTATCCCTGATGTAGATAGATTGAGTCACTGTTGTTTTAGGGCAGTCAAAATAAAGGAGCAAAACTGAGAAATAACAACGCTAAGAGGAGGTTTGTTTCATGAGGTGGAGCGTGGATCATTCTCGTTTCTGCGTTGACGAGCCCTCGCAGAGTTGGACTTTGATGTTTGTCATTAATGAGGCTCTTAAAAGACTTTTGATACATGCTTCATGGGAAAATGTATTAAGCAATGTGATAGTTCCAGAAGATACAAGCATATTTTGTCTCAGACTGGCACCATTTGAAACTTTGTCAATATGTACTCTTAAGGCCTTGACACACCAACCTGACGGCTGACCGTCAGCAGAAAAGCCAGTCGGAATGATCAGTCTCCCCGAGGTCCAAAAAGTTCCTCAGAACACACCGAAGAGACGCCGACTTGAGCGTACGTTCTGCGCGTGCATGAGACGTAATAGAAAAAATTAAAACCGATCTCGTATTTTAGGAAAATAGGCCGTGCAGTTGCTGAATCTGTCTTCATTTCAGATCAACAACGGTCAATTTAAAAGATTTTTGTCAGATTTTGAGGTGTTCGTCACTTATCCCGCTCGTTATTTCCCGGGTTAGCGCTCCACCAATCAGATTGGTCATTGAGTCCGACTGTCCGCCCTCCAACCCAGCATGTCAGGTCGGCCAAAATAAAGGCCGACAGCTCCTCTGAGGGACCCACCGAACAGACTCGAGTCACGACGGCCGACTATCGGGTTGGTGTGTTTGAGCTTGGAGATTTGAAGTGTGCAGAGAGCCTGAGGGTGTAGAGCAGTGGCGGCCGGCCAATAGAGGGCTAGAGTCAGCAAGCTTAATGAATTATAGCAAATAAATTAAATAGATTTTTTAAGCCTTTTCATATTACTTCAATTGACATTTACAGTATGAAATGAATTGCACAAGTGTTTCTACTGTGTATTTCCCTGTTTGTATTTGTCCCATGCTGTCACTTGCAGCTTCTCGACTTTAGGCCACTCTATTCCAGAAACAAGGTTTAAATTAGGTCAAATACTACTATGTTATCAATACGAGGGGGACATTATTGCAGTACTTTGATAAAGTGGTTACTTTTTCTCATCACACAAGAAAATAATTGGTTGACAAACAATCTCACCTCAAGGTCAATTTAGTACATAAACTGTAGCTTTTTTGACCATATCGCATTATGATTCTTCACAGATGTCATGGAAATGTAGACACTAACATTGAATAGAATAATAATTTTGTGATTTTGTTAAATCTCTACCTTATATAGCTTTGCTCCTTTCTGATGTTAGTTATTATTTGAGCTGATTTGATTGTATACTCGGTGCTGATGTTATATAAGTTAATTTTTGTATATTGTAGGATTCTGTAGTTCAGTAGAATTTAAAGATTAAATCTAAAAAACTAAAAACTGCATCTATTTTTTTTTAAAACACTGCTGAGAAAGGTTAAATTCCCATTTTTTCCCTAATTGACCCTATTCTTATTTCAGTCCCTTTTGAAATAAGCTTATCTGGGTTAAGGATTTAGTCCTCATGAATAGTCATTGCCAACACACAGCGTTGGGGATGGAGCACCCGGAGCAGTCTGTTTGTGCACCAGAGACTCTGGAACAACTTGCCTCTAAAGCCAATGTCATGTAAAAGCAGGAGGGAGGAGGATAGCTGATGGAAGGCAGCTACAAATGAGTGAGGGGCATAGACACTGATGGTGAGGGGTAACACTATAAAGCTCACATCAAAGCCGGCTTGTGATGGCAGAAAGGTGGAGAGCGGGTGGGTGGATACAGATTGTTTGAAAGTTGTTTTTTTTTCGCGCAAACGAGAAGACAACTTATTCAAGGCTTTTCAATTATTCATGTTTGGGGATCATCTCCGATCCCTTTCCCTTCTTATCCAACAAGACTAACAAGACCGTCCCCGTTTTACCAAGAGGATGTTTGTTTCCATGGATCAGAATCAAATGATTGCCACAGTTGTTGATAGGCAGGGTGTACAGACCACCAGCATAGGGCGTTCAAACACATGCTGATGGATGACTCTTAGCTGATATGAGACATGGCAGGAGGAATACATGCAATACAAAATAGAGCCCGGAGGGAGTGTATTCATTTTCTTTTTCTCATCGTTCTGCCGACTGTGTTCTTGTACTTTGCCACATGAATAATTGCACTCAGCTGCAAAACCTGATGTGTGTTTGCACTGTAATGCCATTAGCACAATCTATTTTGTAAGGGGGCAGACAGTGGTTGCATGTGATGCGCAATTCATGTTGCTATCAGTGGTCGCAATCCATTCTTTGTGAATGTGCCCATTATTGTCTGTCTGCTGTTTGGTGCTGAGCAGCACAGAGCATAGCTAACAAGACAAAACAGAGCTCTTGGTTGTGGCTGCTCCAGAAGGTTGGAGATCTCATCCTGGATGTTGATGGGTACGCCATCTGCCCATCCTCTGAGGTCAGCAACCTTGGTGTAATCCTGGACTCCACCCTCTCTTTCCATAATCACATCAAATCCATCACCAAATCAGCCTTTTTTCATCTCAAAAACATCTCCAGACTCCGCCCATCACTCTCTGACTCCGTGGCAGAAACCCTCATTCATGCTTTCATAACCTCCCGTTTGGACTACTGCTATGGAGTCCTGTCTGGGGGCCCCAGCAAAACCCTAGGCCAGGCTCCAGTATATTAAAAACTCTGCCACCAGGGTCCTCCCCCACACCAAGACCTGGCAGCACATCACCCCATCCCTCATTCACCTTCACTGGCTCCCAATTAAGTCCCCCATCACATATCAAATCCTCCTTCTCACCTACAAATCCCTCCATGCCCTGGCCCCACAGTACCTCTCTGACCTCCTCCATCCATACACACCACGCTGTCCTCAGGCGCTGGCCTGCTCTCCGTTCCCCACACCAGACTCTGTACCTTCAGAGACAGAGCCTTTAGTGTTGCAGCCCCACCCCTCTGGAACACCCTCTCTGGACATATCCACAACGCTACATCCCTGGACATATTAAAAACTCCTGAATGAGCACATACAACACTGACATAGTAACTTCATGATTATATGAAATATGTGTGCACAATAAATATTGCCTATTCACACATCCAGCAGACATGAAACATTCATTTGGAGTTTGTTTCTGGCCACGTTATGAATATTGTGTCTGTCATTTGATGTTGAAGAAGAAAGGTAAAGTGGGTTTATCAACAAAAAAGACATTGTTGAACACAAGTAGGCCATAGTACCCAAACAATGAGCTAAGAGAGGCTAAAATGCTCCATAGAGCAGTAGGAAATACAAATCAAGATAACAGGCATTACTTCCACCCCAGCCCTCCCAACCTACCAAATAAAATGCATCAAATGGCATTAAAGAAAATATGTACACAAATAAAGGTTACAAGATCACTATTTTTACAAATAGGTACAATGATAAGGGTAAGGAAACCATTGTAATATGGACTATGACAGAGTGGGTCCAATTCATTCCAAGTTAGGCTCCCAGACTCAGAAAGAAAGTTTCCAGTGAGGAGTGAAGCATTCATGTAAAGAATTCATTGGATCCATTGTAAATATACAAATATTTATTAATGTAGCTTTAGAGTAATGGTCTCCTACATTTCCCAGAAACCCCTTTAATCCCCAGAGAAGGACAGGGAGCGTTGTAGCCTATTGCAGTCATAAATGGTTGCATGTGCATATGGTGTTAACATAATTTTTTACATCTATGTATAAGATAATCACATCGCCGTATTTCGGCAATTGAGATGCAATGTGAGAATTATATTGTAAACTTCTGAGGGAAAGCTGAAAAGTCAGATATATATTTGTGCATCTGCACAGCATGTCCTCTTAGCAAACTAAATTCAGTCAATATTTCATGGCCCTTATTGAGTGGTGCCTTCGCATCGTCATGTTTGTGTGCGTGTGATTGCAGATGAGAAGTATGAATGAATAAAGCATGTCTTGCATCATCTGAGCGCCAATACAGCTCAGTGGGAGGCAATCTTTGGACAGCGGGGGTCCAGCTTGTTAGCATGCTGCTGAGCGGCTGCTGAACATAGCTTTATTCATCATGAAATGTTCGCAAATAATTGGATGTTATGAAGATGAATGTGCTTTAGTATTTCAGTCTCAAAAAACTGCAAAAGACGTTGACTCTTAACAGCTGTTTGTGGCCTCTGGTGGTGATAGCTGTTACAGTATTGGTGTGATCCCTTGATGTTGATTGATTACCTGTCTGATCAGCTGATTTCTTTCATTCATTAACTCACATCCTAACTACTTGCACAGATGGTTCTGTGCAATCTGTTCCAAACTGTGCTCTGCATGCCCCTGGGATGATCTGCAGTTCAACTGTGTGTGTGTGTGTGTGTGTGATATGAAATGTAAAATATTGTTATTTTGTTGCATGTTTTGTTTTACTTATTAAGTGATGTTTTGATTTTTAAAATGTTGTATTTGTGTCTTTCGAGAGACTGCAGATGTAAATTAGCCAAAGGCTAACTCTGGTGTAATGCATCAAATGGTCACATTTATGTTTTAATTGCACATTGTCCCTTTCATAAAATAAATTGAAATAAAAAAAAAAACTTCAATATCATTTTCTACAAGTTATTCCAATTGGGGAAGGCATAGAAGGTGACTCTAATTGTACATTTCATGTATTACTATTATTTGCCCATGTACACTGCCGAAACTCAATAATGAATCAACCACCCATCCTTCCATATATGGCCTTCCTTTGAGTAACATCATATCCACTGCAGCATGTACCTCGAGTGAGTCCCTCTTTCAGTATCTTACCATGTAAATGTTTTAAAGTTTGGAGCTTAAATTATAAGACATGCCATCCCATCTGTAGCCTTTATCTACGCCACGCGGACCAGCCATAAAGAGCAGAAAGTGCTAGACGACCCCTCCCACCCTGCCAGGTCCCTCTTCCAACTACTACCCTCTGGAAAGAGAGTTCAAAGTCTCAGAGGCAAAACATCCCTCTTCTGTAACAGTACTTACCCTGGTACTATTAGGCTCTTTAATGCTCAGTAACAGTACTTACCCTGGTACTATTAGGCTCCTTAATGCTCAGTAACAGTACTTACCCTGGTACTATTAGGCTCTTTAATGCTCAGTAACAGTACTTACCCTGGTACTATTAGGCTCTTTAATGCTCAGTAACAGTACTTACCCTGGTACTATTAGGTTCCTTAATGCTCAGTAACAGTACTTACCCTGGTACTATTAGGTTCCTTAATGCTCAGTAACAGTACTTACCCTGGTACTGTTAGGCTCTTTAATGCTCAGTAACAGTACTTACCCTGGTACTATTAGGTTCCTTAATGCTCAGTAACAGTACTTACCCTGGTACTGTTAGGTTCCTTAATGCTCAGTAACAGTACTTACCCTGGTACTGTTAGGTTCCTTAATGCTCAGTAACAGTACTTACCCTGGTACTGTTAGGCTCCTTAATGCTCAGTAACAGTACTTACCCTGGTACTATTAGGTTCCTTAATGCTCAGTAACAGTACTTACCCTGGTACTATTAGGTTCCTTAATGCTCAGTAACAGTACTTACCCTGGTACTATTAGGCTCCTTAATGCTCAGTAACAGTACTTACCCTGGTACTGTTAGGCTCCTTAATGCTCAGTAACAGTACTTACCCTGGTACTATTAGGTTCCTTAATGCTCAGTAACAGTACTTACCCTGGTAATATTAGGCTCTTTAATGCTCAGTAACAGTACTTACCCTGGTACTATTAGGTTCCTTAATGCTCAGTAACAGTACTTACCCTGGTACTATTAGGTTCCTTAATGCTCAGTAACAGTACTTACCCTGGTACTGTTAGGCTCCTTAATGCTCAGTAACAGTACTTACCCTGGTACTGTTAGGCTCCTTAATGCTCAGTAACAGTACTTACCCTGGTACTATTAGGCTCCTTAATGCTCAGTAACAGTACTTACCCTGGTACTATTAGGCTCCTTAATGCTCAGTAACAGTACTTACCCTGGTACTATTAGGTTCCTTAATGCTCAGTAACAGTACTTACCCTGGTACTATTAGGTTCCTTAATGCTCAGTAACAGTACTTACCCTGGTACTATTAGGTTCCTTAATGCTCAGTAACAGTACTTACCCTGGTACTGTTAGGTTCCTTAATGCTCAGTAACAGTACTTACCCTGGTACTATTAGGCTCTTTAATGCTCAGTAACAGTACTTACCCTGGTACTGTTAGGTTCCTTAATGCTCAGTAACAGTACTTACCCTGGTACTATTAGGCTCTTTAATGCTCAGTAACAGTACTTACCCTGGTACTATTAGGCTCCTTAATGCTCAGTAACAGTACTTACCCTGGTACTATTAGGCTCCTTAATGCTCAGTAACAGTACTTACCCTGGTACTATTAGGTTCCTTAATGCTCAGTAACAGTACTTACCCTGGTACTATTAGGTTCCTTAATGCTCAGTAACAGTACTTACCCTGGTACTATTAGGTTCCTTAATGCTCAGTAACAGTACTTACCCTGGTACTGTTAGGTTCCTTAATGCTCAGTAACAGTACTTACCCTGGTACTATTAGGCTCCTTAATGCTCAGTAACAGTACTTACCCTGGTACTATTAGGCTCTTTAATGCTCAGTAACAGTACTTACCCTGGTACTATTAGGTTCCTTAATGCTCAGTAACAGTACTTACCCTGGTACTATTAGGTTCCTTAATGCTCAGTAACAGTACTTACCCTGGTACTATTAGGCTCTTTAATGCTCAGTAACAGTACTTACCCTGGTACTATTAGGTTCCTTAATGCTCAGTAACAGTACTTACCCTGGTACTGTTAGGCTCCTTAATGCTCAGTAACAGTACTTACCCTGGTACTATTAGGCTCTTTAATGCTCAGTAACAGTACTTACCCTGGTACTATTAGGTTCCTTAATGCTCAGTAACAGTACTTACCCTGGTACTGTTAGGCTCCTTAATGCTCAGTAACAGTACTTACCCTGGTACTATTAGGTTCCTTAATGCTCAGTAACAGTACTTACCCTGGTACTATTAGGTTCCTTAATGCTCAGTAACAGTACTTACCCTGGTACTGTTAGGCTCCTTAATGCTCAGTAACAGTACTTACCCTGGTACTATTAGGTTCCTTAATGCTCAGTAACAGTACTTACCCTGGTACTATTAGGCTCCTTAATGCTCAGTAACAGTACTTACCCTGGTACTATTAGGCTCCTTAATGCTCAGTAACAGTACTTACCCTGGTACTATTAGGCTCCTTAATGCTCAGTAACAGTACTTACCCTGGTACTATTAGGCTCCTTAATGCTCAGTAACAGTACTTACCCTGGTACTATTAGGCTCCTTAATGCTCAGTAACAGTACTTACCCTGGTACTATTAGGCTCCTTAATGCTCAGTAACAGTACTTACCCTGGTACTGTTAGGCTCCTTAATGCTCAGTAACAGTACTTACCCTGGTACTGTTAGGCTCCTTAATGCTCAGTAACAGTACTTACCCTGGTACTATTAGGCTCCTTAATGCTCAGTAACAGTACTTACCCTGGTACTATTAGGCTCCTTAATGCTCAGTAACAGTACTTACCCTGGTACTATTAGGCTCTTTAATGCTCAGTAACAGTACTTACCCTGGTACTATTAGGTTCCTTAATGCTCAGTAACAGTACTTACCCTGGTACTATTAGGTTCCTTAATGCTCAGTAACAGTACTTACCCTGGTACTATTAGGCTCCTTAATGCTCAGTAACAGTACTTACCCTGGTACTATTAGGCTCCTTAATGCTCAGTAACAGTACTTACCCTGGTACTATTAGGCTCCTTAATGCTCAGTAACAGTACTTACCCTGGTACTATTAGGCTCCTTAATGCTCAGTAACAGTACTTACCCTGGTACTATTAGGCTCCTTAATGCTCAGTAACAGTACTTACCCTGGTACTATTAGGCTCCTTAATGCTCAGTAACAGTACTTACCCTGGTACTGTTAGGCTCCTTAATGCTCAGTAACAGTACTTACCCTGGTACTATTAGGCTCCTTAATGCTCAGTAACAGTACTTACCCTGGTACTATTAGGCTCCTTAATGCTCAGTAACAGTACTTACCCTGGTACTATTAGGCTCTTTAATGCTCAGTAACAGTACTTACCCTGGTACTATTAGGCTCCTTAATGCTCAGTAACAGTACTTACCCTGGTACTGTTAGGCTCCTTAATGCTCAGTAACAGTACTTACCCTGGTACTGTTAGGTTCCTTAATGCTCAGTAACAGTACTTACCCTGGTACTGTTAGGCTCTTTAATGCTCAGTAACAGTACTTACCCTGGTACTATTAGGCTCTTTAATGCTCAGTAACAGTACTTACCCTGGTACTATTAGGCTCTTTAATGCTCAGTAACAGTACTTACCCTGGTACTATTAGGTTCCTTAATGCTCAGTAACAGTACTTACCCTGGTACTATTAGGTTCCTTAATGCTCAGTAACAGTACTTACCCTGGTACTATTAGGCTCTTTAATGCTCAGTAACAGTACTTACCCTGGTACTATTAGGTTCCTTAATGCTCAGTAACAGTACTTACCCTGGTACTATTAGGCTCTTTAATGCTCAGTAACAGTACTTACCCTGGTACTATTAGGTTCCTTAATGCTCAGTAACAGTACTTACCCTGGTACTATTAGGCTCCTTAATGCTCAGTAACAGTACTTACCCTGGTACTATTAGGCTCCTTAATGCTCAGTAACAGTACTTACCCTGGTACTGTTAGGCTCCTTAATGCTCAGTAACAGTACTTACCCTGGTACTATTAGGCTATTTAATGCTCAGTAACAGTACTTACCCTGGTACTATTAGGCTATTTAATGCTCAGTAACAGTACTTACCCTGGTACTGTTAGGCTCCTTAATGCTCAGTAACAGTACTTACCCTGGTACTGTTAGGCTCCTTAATGCTCAGTAACAGTACTTACCCTGGTACTATTAGGCTCCTTAATGCTCAGTAACAGTACTTACCCTGGTACTATTAGGCTCCTTAATGCTCAGTAACAGTACTTACCCTGGTACTGTTAGGCTCCTTAATGCTCAGTAACAGTACTTACCCTGGTACTATTAGGCTCCTTAATGCTCAGTAACAGTACTTACCCTGGTACTGTTAGGCTCCTTAATGCTCAGTAACAGTACTTACCCTGGTACTGTTGCCCAGGCACCTTGCAGAGTAAACCTGGACTAAATGCACTTTATAGACTGCACAGTACACTTTATGGGAAGTTGCAATAGCACAAGGTCTTTACAGTTTTTTACTTGTTTGAATGATTGTCTATGTGATTGTCTTTTATGTACTGTATGTTCCTGTGTATGTATTCAGGGCTCCAGACTAACTTTTTTTACTTCGAGCACAGTGGCCCCCAACTGAAAATTTTAGGGGCGCAACCAGAAAATGTAGGGGCACACACCGTAAATCAACATGCTAACCAAATATTCACATTTCTTCAAATACTTTGATAATAGATGCATAAATTACAATGTGCTGTTTCAAATTCAGTATCCGTTTTGAAGATGCAACATAGAAGGTTAACTGACAGCACCATCGCTGTCATGAAAAAAAAATAATAATTATATCTATATATATATATATATATATATATATATATATATATATATATATATATCAGCTCTAGTCTACAATTACAATGAATTCAACTTAAAATTAAACATTTTTTTAATTGCTCTTTAATGTTTCATGTAAAGCCCTTTGAAGTTGTCTTGTTGCTGAAAGCTGCTGTAGAGATAAAGTTGTCTTGTTGCTGAAAGCTGCTGTAGAGATAAAGTTGTCTTGTTGCTGAAAGCTGCTGTAGAGATGAAGTTGTCTTGTTGATGAAAGCTGCTGTAGAGATGAAGTTGCCTTGTTGCTGAAAGCTGCTGTAGAGATAAAGTTGTCTTGTTAATGAAAGCTGCTGTAGAGATGAAGTTGTCTTGTTGCTGAAAGCTGCTGTAGAGATAAAGTTGTCTTGTTGATGAAAGCTGCTGTAGAGATGAAGTTGTCTTGTTGCTGAAAGCTGCTGTAGAGATGAAGTTGTCTTGTTGATGAAAGCTGCTGTAGAAATAAAGTTGCCTTGTTGCTGAAAGCTGCTGTAGAGATCAAGTTGCCTTGTTGCTGAAAGCTGCTGTAGAGATGAAGTTGTCTTGTTGCTGAAAGCTGCTGTAGAGATAAAGTTGCCTTGTTGCTGAAAGCTGCTGTAGAAATAAAGTTGCCTTGTTGCTGAAAGCTGCTGTAGAGATAAAGTTGCCTTGCCTTACAACCTCAGCCTGTCAGTCAGTCTCCAGGGCACAGAAATCCCTGTTGTGCCTGCTTAGGAAGTGTAACGTCAACAGCACCGTTCTCCATTAATATCATATCACAGCAAACGCTGTCTGCGTGAAGTTCTGAAAAACTGTAACCACACTTGAAACCACTTCATCGGCATTTCTGTGACTCACTGTGACTTCAACAGAACTGCAGAGCCGACGTAGTTTCACCGTCCGCAGCTATGCGTGTGTCTGGAGCCCTGGTATTGCCTTTTTTATATTCTGGTATCAGAAAATTTAGACTTTTTTTGTTTAAAAATTACTCAAACCGATGAATTGATAATCAAAATAGTTGATGATTAATTTAAAAGGAACACGTCAACTTATTGGGACTTTGTCTTATTCCCCGTATCCCCCAGAGTTAGACAAGTCCAGACATACCCTTCTCATCTCTGTGTGTGTTGTAACTCTGTCTGACGCACCCACCGCTAGCCTAGCTTAGCACAGATCCTGGAGGTAACCGGCTCCATCTAGCCTAGCTTAGCACATATCCTGGAGGTAACTGGCTCCATCTAGCCTAGCTTAGCACAGATCCTGGAGGTAACCGGCTCCATCTAGCCTAGCTTAGCACAGATCCTGGAGGTAACCGGCTCCATCTAGCCTAGCTTAGCACAGATCCTGGAGGTAACTGTCTCCATCTAGCCTAGCTTAGCACAGATCCTGGAGGTAACCGGCTCCAACTAGCCTAGCTTAGCACAGATCCTGGAGGTAACTGGCTCCATCTAGCCTAGCTTAGCACAGATCCTGGAGGTAACCGGCTCCATCTAGCCTAGCTTAGCACACATCCTGTAGGTAACTGGCTCCATCTAGCCTAGCTTAGCACAGATCCTGGAGGTAACTAGCTCCATCTAGCCTAGCTTAGCACAGATCCTGGAGGTAACCGGCTCCATCTAGCCTAGCTTAGCACAGATCCTGGAGGTAACAGGATCCATCTAGCCTAGCTTAGCACAGATCGTGGAGGTAACCGGCTCCATCTAGCCTAGCTTAGCACAGATCCTGGAGGTAACCGGCTCCATCTAGCCTAGCTTAGCACAGATCCTGGAGGTAACTGGCTCCATCTAGCCTAGCTTAGCACAGATCCTGGAGGTAACTGGCTCCATCTAGCCTAGCTTAGCACAGATCCTGGAGGTAACTGGCTCCATCTAGCCTAGCTTAGCACAGATCCTGGAGGTAACTGGCTCCATCTAGCCTAGCTTAGCACAGATTCTGGAGGTAACCGGCTCCATCTAGCCTAGCTTAGCACAGATCCTGGAGGTAACCGGCTCCATCTAGCCTAGTTTAGCACAGATCCTGGAGGTAACCGGCTCCATCTAGCCTAGTTTAGCACAGATCCTGGAGGTAACCTGCTCCATCTAGCCTAGCTTAGCACAGATCCTGGAGGTAACCGGCTCCATCTAGCCTAGCTTAGCACAGATCCTGGAGGTAACCGGATCCATCTAGCCTAGCTTAGCACAGATCGTGGAGGTAACCGGCTCCATCTAGCCTAGCTTAGCACAGATCCTGGAGGTAACCGGCTCCATCTAGCCTAGCTTAGCACAGATCGTGGAGGTAACCGGCTCCATCTAGCCTAGCTTAGCACAGATCCTGGAGGTAACCGGCTCCATCTAGCCTAGCTTAGCACAGATCCTGGAGGTAACCGGCTCCATCTAGCCTAGCTTAGCACAGATCCTGGAGGTAACTGGCTCCATCTAGCCTAGCTTAGCACAGATCCTGGAGGTAACTGGCTCCATCTAGCCTAGCTTAGCACAGATCCTGGAGGTAACTGGCTCCATCTAGCCTAGCTTAGCACAGATCCTGGAGGTAACTGGCTCCATCTAGCCTACTGCTCCCAATAAGTGACAAAATAACGCCAACATGCTCCTATTTACATGTTGTGATTTGTAGAGTCACATCGTGTACAAATAACAAGGTCACATGACACACAGCCATCTTCTAACCGTATATAAACTGGGAACTATATTCTCAGAAGGCGAAGCACTGCTACTTTTCTGCTACTTGGCGGAGTGATCTGGTCGCAGCTCCTGAGAAGCCAAGTAGCAGAGCTTCACCTTCTGAGAATATAGTTCCCAGTATGTATATGGTTAGAAGATGGCTGTGTGTCATGTTGTTTGTTATTTGACTATACAAATCACAACATGTAAATAGGAAAATGTTGGTGTTATTTTGTCACTTATTGGGACAATATAAGTCTGTTTTTTCTTGGCCAGTCTGAATTCTCTGGGTGAGCATACATATTTGTACGAATGCAGTTTACATTTACACAAGTGTGGCCTCTCATTTCGATTGAAACAGATTATATTCAGATTGCTGCAGTCTCCAATCTGTGTTCCTGCAGCCTTACCCCTTGTTTCCACTGTGGTATGAAATATTTAAATGTCAGCTCCAGTTTAAGGTGCAATTACAGGCAGCATGCTGATACAGAGGTCATGGAGGGTGCACGCTCTGCCATCATCTGCCCTCCCTCACTCCTTGCCAAATACAGTCATTCTGTTTCTAAACTTTACTAACACATTTGTTGGTTTTCAAGGTACATAGAGAGAACTAGAAACTACAAAAGACTTAGAGAAGGGAGCAGCATGTACACAAAATCAATATGCTAGTGTGATATTATTGTGTTGTGTTCTGCCTCTCCCTCTCTCTTTCCTGAACACTGATGCACTTTCTGCCCCCAGCCATCAAATATTTAAACTGACTCTGCCCCTGTTCCGTCAACTTGGACACAAGAGTGCACTGATCTGAGACCAGTTGAGCCAACAACATCACTCTCTCCATGTCATACTAAGAATCAAAAGAATAAACAGCTCCATACTAACGTCTGAATCCCGTCGTGGCATAAAATATTTGGGGTTTTCTATTTAAAGCTGCGTGGATTGATTTAATGGCCACTTGGGGACAGTGTAAATGTGCTGTAAACAGTATGATGACTTATTATCACATTACAAAATGTATAATGTTAAGATGTTGCCTTTGTACACCTCCAGACATAAAGCAACATCAGCATTGATTCAGTTCGTTGTGTTGCTGGTCTCTCACTGTGAATGACTCCATCCACTTTGCTTTTAGCTCTGCTTTAGTTTTCCACCAACCTAAAAGAAAACATGTGGCCCTGCTAAATACTCCATCTGATCATTGTTTAAAGAAATTACATTCACTGTGATTCTGTTTTGTAAAAAATGACTCTATAAAGTGTCATGCGGATGTAAGAGCACAGGGGAAGGGCCCAAACGCAGACAATCGATCAAACAGGGACCATCATTTGGAGAAGGCAGGTACAGGTACAACAATGCATGACGATCTCGTTCAACAAAACGGTTTGTTATGGGCAGGAAAAGTTGAAAATGTGTCATGATTCAAGGCATAATTCCACCTTACTAAAATCACATCCTACTGCTTGTAGCTGCAAAGTACAATTCAATTCAATTTAATTTTATTTGTAGTATCAAATCATAAGAGTTATCTCAGGACACTTTACAGATAGTGTAGGTCTAGACCACACTCTATAGTTTACAAAGACCCAACAATTCCAGTAATTCTCCCAAGAGCAAGCATGTAGTGTGACAGTAGCGAGGAAATAAAGATAATGGAACCAGAAATAGTAGTTGTAGTTAATGGTGTAGCAGGGCACTGCAGGGTGTACAGTCCTATTAAAACAAAATGTTCCCAGAATCAAAAGCCCTGCAGTCTTACAAGCAAACCTTGGTACTCATCAGTGAGGAAGGTTAATCCTGACAGCTACATAGTGCACTTTATGTATGTACTTATAATAATCCACATGATAGAACAGATAAATCATCATTGGGATTTTGTGGCTGCAGATTAATGGATTCAGTTCTTGTTGGGGTCAGGCGCCTGTGCTCATCTTATAGACGTAAGATCTGCGGCCTCTGTTAACACAGGGCTTGTGGCTCGCAGGTAAAGTGGTCGCCCCTCAGCCACACGATTGACGGTTGACCTCCGGCCACATGTCAAAGTGTCCATGAGCAAGACACTCAACCCTAAGTTGCCCCCCCGGATGCTGTATGTATAGCTGTCCACTGCTCCTACTACTTAGGATGGGTTAAATGCAGTATTTACATTTCACTTCATTGTACTGTGTATATTTTCGTCTTTAAAAAGCAGCTCAAGACTCACTTATTTAACTGGCCTTTGCTCATGTTTGTAATTTTGTGTTTAAAAGTGTTGTTTTGTTGTTTTTTTTTACAGTTTTATTCTTGTGAAGCACTTTGCGACTTTGTTTTGTAAAAGGTGCTATACTAAATAAATGTATATATATTACAATTATTATTAATGGCAAGCTGAGGACAAATGAAACAACCTGATCTCACAGAATCCCGTGAAATGAACACGGCCCCTTAAGTCAAGGAAAAGGTCGTGGGTGGGCGGGACAACAACGGGTTGAGTTTAGGAAAAGAAGACCGGGACGGCAGTATATAGGTTAGGTTAGGTTACTTTATTGGTACCCGTAGGTAAACTAGAATTACAGTCTAAGAGAGGCGGGACATCCTTAACATAACATGCAAAACACAAACATTAAAACATATAAAAACAGGTAATAAAACATGAAAAAAAGAAATAGAAAACAGTACATGGCCAAAGTGCTTGTGCATTTTGTGCAAATAATTTTACCGTTTGTATTTACAC
Source organism: Zingel zingel (assembly GCA_023566125.1). Classification (NCBI taxonomy): domain Eukaryota; kingdom Metazoa; phylum Chordata; class Actinopteri; order Perciformes; family Percidae; genus Zingel; species Zingel zingel. The sequence continues at coordinate 567,033 of CM042336.1, read as the reverse complement.
AGTAATTGCCGCTGGTACAAACCTGTTTTTAAATCTTGTAGTTGTGTAACCAGGAACTCTTAGCCTCCGTCCAGAGGGGAGATACTGGGAGTCCCTATTCAGAGGGTGGAGGCTATCTTCTTTGATAGCCGTAGCTATCCGCTGTAGTTGTTGAGCATACAGGGATGGGGGATGCAGCTGGGACTCCCCAGACAGCTTACTTGACCATTTTACAATTTGATTTAGGCAAATCTTGTGCTTGACTGGAACACACCCAGACCATGCCACTAAGGAGAAAGATATGATGTTTAAATAAAAGCCTTATAGAATAATGTCATTATGGTTTTATCTTTATTAAAATGGTACAATTTTCTCAAACAGTATAGACAATGCTGTTGTCCTTTTTTACAGACAGCCTCACCATTCTCCTGGAAATTTAATTTAGAGTCAATAATTGTCCCTAGGTATCTATAGGATTGTACTTGATCCACTAATTGACCATTTATAGTTATAGCCTCATATCCTGGAGTTTTTCCAAAATCAATGTACATATCCTTTGTTTTGGATATGTTCAATTGAAGGTGTGACTCCTCACACCATTGGACAAAGTCTTCAATTATTGGACCATGGCCTCTGTCATTTTTATGAAGCAAACTCACTATGACGGAGTCGTCCGCATATTTAATAATGGTCCTATTTACATATTTGCTCTGACACGTTTGTGTATAGAATGAACATAATGGGTGAAAGTACGCCCCCCTGTGGTGAACCTGTAGAAGAGCAAAGCTGACCAGACAGAGCTCCATTCACCTTTACTCTCTGTGTCCTATTTGTTAAAAAATCCAGACTCCAACCAACAAGATTAGGAGAAAAATCAAATTGCTCAACAAGACGGTTGGCTAAAATATACGGTTGAATTGTATTAAAAGCAGATGAAAAATCAATAAAAAGAATTTGTGCATGGGACCGACTTCCCTCCAGATGTTTGAGGAGCAAATGAAGCAGAGTGAGAGTGGCATCTTCTACACCCCTGCGTGGCCTGTAGGCAAATTGCATGGGATCCAAGGCATGTTCAGTTATCCTTAAAATATGTGACCTTATCAATTTTTCAAAGTTTTTCATTAAAATTGAGGTGAGAGCAACAGGTCTAAAATCATTGAGAGTTTTAGAACTACTACATTTTGGAACTGGGACCACTACCGCTTCCTTCCAGATTTTTGGTACATGTTGCGTCTGCAGGGATTTATTAAAAATATATTGGAATATGTGACTCAGCTCTTTTGTACATGTTTTGATAACACGCCCACAGATGTTATCCGGTCCATGACTTTTATTCATCTTTGTCCTACTAAAAACATTTTCAACATCTTTATATATGATGTTGAAATGTTGATTATCCTTGAGTTGGTGTTGGAGTCCTTGGACCTCCTGGCTGAAATCAGACTTGTTGAAACGTGTATAAAAAGAGTTGAAAGCATTGGCAAGCTCCGCATCAGATCCAAAACCATCTGGGAAAACGTGGCTACTGTTGCTGTGCTTCTGGGTACCTGCTATCGTTTTCATACAGGACCAGGCAGAGCCAAGGTTGTTTTCAGCCAGACTTTTTTCAAGTTTAGACTTATATCTTTGTTTTGCTTTATATATCTCACCTTTAAGCTCCTTGGTGGCTACATGTAGATCTGAGGCAGTTCCCTGCTTATGAGCATGCCTTTTTTTCTGTATACTATCTTTTATAGACCTATTCACCCATGGTTTATTATTAGGGTATATCTTTACTTGTTTGCAGGGTATAATCATATCTCTACAAAAGACAACATATGAGCAAACAGCATCAGTCATTTCATCCAAGTCCTTGCAGGATTCTTTAAAAATATCCCAGTCTGTGCACTCATAACACTCCTGGAGGCACATAACTGATTCCTCAGTCCATTCTTGTACTGCCTTGGTTTGCACTTTTCCCCTTCTCAGGACAGTACGATAAGTGGGGAGAAGTTGTATACAATTATGGTCTGCGGAGCCCAGTGGTGGGAGTGGCATTTATTTATAAGCGTCCTTTACCGTGCCATAGCAGAGGTCCAGTGTCTTTCCCTGCCTGGTAGGACAGGTGACATACTGGTAAAAATCTTGCAAAATTCTTTTTCAGGGTAACATGGTTAAAGTCACCTAGAATAAAGTTTGGCGCGTCTGGGGAGAGTGACTGTAGTTTCTGCACTACGTCAGAAATCACAGTGCAAGCGGTGGTGGCATTTGCCCTCGGGCGTATGTACACGACTGTTAAGAAAATTTGTGGAAACTCCCTTGGTGAATAAAATGGTCGTAGTGACACAGACAGGAGTTCAATATCGGGCAGGCATATTTTTTCTCTAACAGTCACAGAGGTACAATACCGTCTATTAAAATACACACATAGCCCGCCACCCAGTGTCTTTCCCGTTGCACTGGCCTCCCGGTCCATCCGAACAGGTAATCCAAAACCGTCAATCCACAGGTCTCGGTCTTGATCCCGGTTGGATAACCAGGTCTCCGTCAAGGCCATGGCGCAGCATTCTCTGAAGTCCTTCTGTAGCTGGACATTTCCCTGGAGTTCATCCACCTTGTTCCTAAGGGATTGCACATTCCCCATTATCACCGTGGGCAGGGGGATCCGTCTCATTCCCTGCTTTCTCAGGCATAGCTGACGCCTCCGCGTTTTCCCCGCTTCCTCTTTTTTCTCTGCCATGTCGAGGATCCGGGCCTGTGATCCTTTCGTATACAGTCTGGTAAGTTTAAGATTACATCTGATATACTAGGCAGGTTCCCAGAGCCAAGATGAAGCAATTGATCTCTGCTGTACTGTGTTCTTTCTTGGGTATCGGCCTGCTTTGAATCCTGGGCAAGCAGCAGACATGATAGGATCCATGTTACGACCAGGTAGAAAAGTTCCATTTCTTAGGTTAAGACCTGTTCCTACCGACTTCCTACCTGCTCGGTAGGAAGTCTCAAACAAACGTTATACAAACTTTGGACACAGTTTGACACACTTAATGACGCTTACAATACAAAACAACTCGGATGCCACCTCTCTCACTGCCAGTCGCATGCGTACACATGCGCCATCCATCCAGACTGTATATAGCGGACGGGTTGCGTTTAGGAAAAGACAAACGGGACGGCCGTATACAGCGGACGGGTTGAGTTTAGGAAAAGAACAACGGGACGGTTGGGTTTAGGAAACGTGACACGCGGGACACGACCCCCGGTCTCCTGGGTGAAAGTCCTGTATTGTTTGACCCATCCACCCCCCCCCCCCCCCCAACCAACCTCCCTACGGAGATTTTTGGGCTTTCATACTACTCGCTACCATAGTCTCTCTTAATGCTACGTCATCTTCTCGTTGACTTTACTTTGGCATTGTTTTCAGTGGTGGCCACAGGGAATTTTCACACATACTGTCCCACCACCACGTAATGTGCTGTTAACAGTACGTGATCATTTCAGGGAATTCTCTGAGACCAGGCTGAATGAAATCCTTTTTGTTTGACCTGAAGAGACCTTCGACCCCTACCAACCCTGACCCAGCAAGCCATGGAATAATCTAGACTCTAGCTATAATTGGATGAGAGCTTCACTTAGTGGGATTAAATGTGAACTCTGACCTTTGGGCCAGCTGGTCACCCTCACACAGGCAGTGAGGCCGTGAGGAGGATGAGTGTACTGATATCATGCAAATATGGTTTGGCAGTCTCTTTTTGAGGAATGTTTCCAACTGCTGTGGGTTATTTGATAGTTTTTATCTTTTAAATTGGGAGCAAAGAGCAAACGTAAAAATGCAGGAATAAATTGGAAAGCTGAAACAAAAACATACCCAGGGAGCATTTAGGGCCAACTGTCTCCAAGCTGAGTGATTGGTAGTCTGCTATCTCCACAGATGCATTCTGGGATAGGAGAAAAAAAATGCTCCACGTTGTTTGCATTTCTTTAAACCAATCACAATGGTCTGCAAAATAGTTTTGAGAAGGAACTTGTTTTGATGAAACATTTGCACCCTGTAAAAGAAAATGGCAAATACAATATTAGACACAATACAGTAATGTAAGCTATTTAATATAGCTGATATATGGTTAAACCTCATTGGCTGTTACCAGTATATCTCCATGTGTACTTTGTCCACAGCAATCCCACCAATCAGTCCCAAAACCTCCCAGTTAAACGTGCGGTATACCAACCGCAACCAAGCTGTCGAGCGCCAGGGTGACGTCATGGGAGCGCCATAACTGTTTCTACTGGTGCGTGGTGGTTGTGACACTAGCTGCAGTCTTCTCCTGAACAGAGGTGTGGCAACTGAGGAAAAGGCTACCGACTTTGCTCTTTCTACGGACTAGAAGAAGGAGAAAAAGGTAAACAACGGCAGAACTGGCGGCAGCATTGATGTCAATGCTTGGATTTGATTGGATGAGCTACGTGGTCGGATCAAGCCTTTCATTCACCATAAAAGAACTCATCTTAACCCGGTAAGTTTACCAGAGAGACCTGCAGTCACTTTGAGAGTCCTGGCATCACGTTACCCTCGAACTCGTCCATGCTTCCTGTTTCTGCTTTGTTGCGCGCCGCTGAAAAAAATAGAGTGGACCTCTGGTCGCGCACTCAAAATCGTGGCACACCAGCGAGATCTACGTCATTTTGATGTCACACTGGCGAGCGCCAGCTCGGCTACGGCTACTGTAAAAGGCCTTTAGAGAAGAAGTGCCCTAAACATACACAAACTTTTTAAATCTTTACAATCATTACCAGAAAGAGCCAAGCAGACCTGCCTTGTTACACCATCAAAACATTTTGACATTTTCAGCGTGTAGATTGCTAGCTCAAAGGTTGTTCTTGTTTCCTGAAGTGAACAGAGTTTGAGAACGACAACACACAGAGAGACGAAGGCGAGGGACATCTGATGTTAGCAATTATCCTGGAAATTGACTTCAGTTGATGCAGACTAATTGATTTGATTGATTGTGATATCTTAGTCTTATGTCGTTGTTCCACCTACTCAAATCTAGTTTATAGATGTAGACTGGAAGCTTCAGTTAGCTTTCACTGGCCGACTCACCGGCAGCCAACAGTCTCAAACTAAAGCTCACTGGGTTCAAATGGTCCCAGTTTAGCTTGATATAACACAGACACAACACTGAATTATTTATCTTTTAAAAAATGTAACTCAGTGTTAGTGTTATTTATTTAGATTACTGTTGGGTTATTTACCCAAACAGCAAGCTCTAGTTTTAGCTTAAAACTGTCACATTTTTTTGTTAGTTATGTGCATGTGACATTTAAAAGAGCCAAAGATACACATATTATTACATACAGCAGGGGTCATCGACTAGTAGTGTGTGTGCAATGCGGCCATCGCTGTTCAGAATCTCGTCTAGCTTCCAAAATGCAATGCTTGTATCCAAATGAATTGTGCTTGAAGCTGCATGGCATCGTGCAGATTGCAATTACTTCACATTTTCTGAATTCATTATTATTCTGCGGGCCGGACTGACAGCTTTGACGGGCCAGATGTGGCCTGCGGTCCGCCAGTTGACGAACGCTGACATACAGTAACAAATACACAGTTCAAAAAGAGCTACATTAGATTATAACAGCTGATATTTTAGTTTGGGTAAACAGTAATAAACACTAACACTGGATCAAATCTACAGAAGAGGATTAAGGCAACATATGCAAAAATGTATTGAGTTATCTGAGTTTAAAGTCCGAATTCTGAGGAAAAAGTTAGTCTTCTCAGAATTCTGACTTTTTTGAAAAAAAACTGGAGCCCGCTTCTAAACTCCAGGCTCCATGCAGAATAACAATCAGCTGCAGACTCTTCAACATGTGTTATGGTTATACCGATTTGAAATAGGCTACGCCATATGTTGTATTTAAATTGCGAATTCCTCATGAGGTGACACTTGAAGGTGGACTGAGTTGAGTCGCGAGGTGTGGCAGCTGTGGGCCAGCAGATGGCACCGCTGCGCCGGCCTGTGGATCCCGCTTGGCACAGAGACGCGTCCACGTTGTTCCCTCTGTCTAGTTCCCCTCCCTCCCTCCTCCCTCCTCCCTCACTCTCTGTCTCTCTCGGCTTACAGGATACACCTATCTATCTTCTACAAGCATCAGCAGTCTCTCCATCTCTCTCCGCGATACTGAGCGCTACTACAGCGCAAATCATGGCATCTCTGCGCCCCGAAGAATCGCTCTCCACCGCTGCGCACCTCTGCGTCTTTCTGCTGATCGCCTCGGCCTGGATGGCACTGCCGGGACCCGTGTGCTGTGACAGCGGGGCTTTAACCCGTCGCGGCGGGGAGGACCGTACGTTTGACATGGGCGGCCGAGACGGAGGCTCCCCGCCGGGCTTACTAAAGGACGGTGACGAGGAAGCCGGCGGCGCGGAGAGCTCACCCCGCTTCAGGAGAGCGCTGTCCCGGGAAAAACAAATGTCCCTGCTCAGCAGCTCGTTCGTGCTCAAAGGGGATGCGACCCACAACCAGGCGATGGTCCACTGGACAGGCGAGAACAGCAGCGTGAGTAGCCTATCCCCTAATCGTCCCGTCCCGTCACGATCCACCGGTTCATGCACCATCCCCATCACACCTCTCTTTGTCACCTTCCACCATCCATCACTCCAGCCACAGCGCACAGGCTTAGAGACAAGTTATTGTTCTCGCAGAAGGCTGCCGCTCCACACGCTCACCGCGCGGCGCTACCACGGTGTGGTTTTACGCGTCCAGGTGGGCCACCTGGGCGCGCGGTCCATTGTGTCAGGCACCGGGCTTTGTTGAAAGATCAGGACTTTTAAAACGTTTTCATGTCAGGGGCCTCAGGAATAGACATGCACACTCTGTCGCCCCAGACTTCCATTACATCACATGGTGGCCCAGGGTCACGAGCATCGTTTTATTGTGTTTACACCGTGCTGCGCAGGGAAATCGGAGTGAAACATAGCTTATATTATGTCTGCTGTTTGAACTTTCCATTATATTTGTTAACATTTTAATAATAATTAATAATGTTTTGCTAATGTTCAATTAGTGACCTGGGGAAGTGACCCACTTTGAGCACCACAGTAATGACCACTCATGCCACTGTGTATGATGACATGCAGAAGTGCAAGGAGCCTTTGAGCCAGAGCCAGTGTGTAGACAGACAGACAGCGTGGTGCTTGATTCAGTCACATGAAGCCATGACTAAAATATTGATGGAGCTTGTCGTCCATGAATTTTGAAATGCCTTATTTGTGGTTTGAAACGCGATTGGACTTATATGAAAATGGATTCTACTTTTAATGCCTTAACCCTCAGTGTCTGCCTTTGCTATGCTATGCACTTATGCTAAGAACTGTTAGTGGCACGAAGTACATTTCAGATATAAGACAAAAAATAAGTCCCACAGTGATGTCAGAAAAGACAAAAATAGCACATTATCTGATACATTCACTAAAGCCATTGTAATATTCTCGAGACACTGAATTAAGCTTATAAACCAACATGTTAGAGCTACAGGAATGATTACATTGCAAATGAAACACCATAAAGTATGATACATCTATGGTCAGTGTATGAAAATGTTAGTGATTTTTCCTGAGGGCCAGGTCAAGTGAGAGCAGCTACACCATGTAAACAAGAGCAGTCTTTGTGATGGATATTTGACAGACGCAGGGAGAATTTGAGTGGTGGTGTCTGGTGGGGACATCACTTACAATCAGAGCCTTTTTGTCAGTAACACATTGCTGTTTTACTGGCAGTGGCTGCAGGGGACAAGTGGCTCTGGGAAAAAGAAATACGAAATGAAAGAGAAAATAATCTGGATATGAAACGACGAGCAGACCTACATTTTGTTCAAGTTTGCTGGAGTTTCATGTCAAATTCATTGGTAAATAATATGATATTTGCAGGTAACATTCAATTAATTGGACCATCAACAGAGGCAAAAGAGACTTCATTTAAAGCTGCTCTTGTCATCTTCACACATTCATGGTTCCGAACGGCAGCAGGACCTTGAAGAAGTAGAATTTCAGTAACCAGAAATCTTGTAGATTTGTGCAGAATGCTCATATCTACTGCATGAGAGAGGCAGAATATCGTCTTATTTAAACCCACATTAGGCTATTCCTAGTCTACATGACGTTCCACTTCCGGGATTGCTCCGTTGCCGACGGAAAATCCGCCGGATTTCACTCATTTAGGCCGGATGTCCGTTGCCTTGGGCTTCCTTTGTGTTGGCTTTCTAACCTCTGGTGGATTTGTGAGGACTATGGTTAACTGCTCCTCAGATCTCTGCAGGGTAAATCCAGACAGCTAGCTAGACTATCTGTCCAATCTGAGTTTTCTCTTGCACATCGAAAACTACTTTTTAAACGTACACGGCCAGCCTCGAAGATACTCAGCGGCCAGCTCCAGCAGCGAAGTAAGTCTCTCAGCGGTGTTGAGTAACGTTACAACAAAGCTCTTTCCCCCCCGGTGCTGAAAACGTCCAAAAAGTCACACTGACGTGAAATATATTGTGGTTTTAGCTGCTGGCTAATGTTAGCTTGCTTGCTTGCTAACTGGTCAACTACCAATACAAAGTAAATCAAGAAAATGTAATTATGTTAGGGAAACTGCAGATATTTTATCAGAATGACATAGGTAAACTACAACTCCCATAATCCCACGCCACTTCACGATGTCATCAAAAGTCCGCTTTTACATCCATTGTTACGGCTAACTGGCAATTTCCACTGGATGCGTAACGGCTCCGGAACGTCTCCGGAACGTCTCCGGAACGTCTCCGGAACGTCTCCGGAACGTCTCCGGAACGTCTCCGGAACGTCGACAGAGTCATTAGGTTTCCATTAAAGTCAGTGTGTGTATTTCCAATGACTGCAGAACGTCTGCGTCCCTACTCAGTCCCAGCCCTCCGGAGCAGATACCAGAGCTTCTATTTTTGCCGGACGCCGGAGAGCTCTGCAGCCATTCAGCACACGGCAGATAGTGCGGGACAGGAAGTCAAGCACAGAAACAAAATAAAAATCCGGTTAACTTTTAAAGTAAAATCCAGCGTGCTCACGGCGGATCATATTTCCCTGCACTACACCTTGAAAACACAGCTCAGAGCTGTTTCCCCTCCTCTGGATGAAAAACTGTTGTTGGTTTTGTGGTTCTATTCTACGTGAATTCTCGAGATCTTGTGGGTCCTCGTGACTTCAGCTGTCAGTCATGGCCGCAGCCGTGCCGCAACAAATCCGGACCTAGTGGGTATTGACGGACGGCGGAGCACGGAGCCGGTCCACAGAGGAGCCGGTCCGCAGACGTTCCGCATCCAGCATCCACAGTAAGAACGTCTGGCTCCCAGCTGCTGTGGTCGCTGGAATTGAAGTGATATTATCAACAGCTTTTAGTGCCCGCCAACTTACTGTACAATTACCAAAGAAATACACAAAAAACATCAAGTATTTAGGTTTTTCTTCTCCCTGCTCCTTTTTGGTCGGGAAATGTGTAAATGGAGTTTTGATTGGGCATTACCATGAGCGGAACAAATAACAAATTAAATGAAATTTGTTTAGTAAAAGTTAATTTTCATTTCAGTTTGATAAACCTTGATGTGCTCGAACAAACTGCCCAAAGTCACTTTTGAGGACAAGGCACATCAGTTCATATTGTGGGATTCTACTTTGGCATTTAAGACTGGCCATTTAAGCAATAAAACAATTTGACATTTTCCCAATGAACTCCAGACTTTCTTGTGATGAACTTCCCTGCCTACATCTCCTCTTAAAAAAAAAAACATTAATCAAGGCAATGAGTGCAGGAATCCAAGCGCTCGGCTCTGCCAGCCATAGGAAGTTTGACTTATCCTCAATTAACTTGCCCTGGGTATGTACTCTGAAAGGTCAATGGGACCGAGTTCATCCCAGCCTAATAAACACAGACAAATGGTGCTATTCAATTTCCCTAAGGCTGACATTTATTAGTGGTGTACAGATTGATGGGTGGGAGAAATCAATCTGGGCCTCCTCTCCTGTTTCATCATTTGAGGATCCAAATGTAAGTCACTGATGGGAGGGTCAACAGCGCAGATGCCTTCTGTTGTCACATCTGTCTTAATGATGGCTAACCAGGGACCACCCGAAAACAGCTATTTTTTGGGGCATTTTAGGCCTTTATTTTTATAGGACATCTGAAGACATGAAAGGGGAGAGAGAGGGGGATGACATGCAGCAAAGGGCCGCAGGGCGGGGTCAAACCCGCGGCCGCGGCGTCGAGGAATGAATCGCTATACAGTGGCCGCACGCTCTACCAGGTGAACTACCCAGGCGCCCATAAAGCAATTTTTCTGAAAACATACAATGTACTCTAATATTTGTTGTTACCTCATGTCAATTTAAGCCAATCACTACATCATTACATCATCATTGTAGTATGTGAATGTTTGTGTTCTGGCCGACTTCCAAGTGTTTTGACAGGAAGATGAATTGTTCATCTAGCTTTATAGTGAAACTGCTGTTATTGAAAACAGCTCTTGTGTACTCCCCTCTGTCCCTGCAGCAACAACGGGGACAGTCACTTTACTTTGGCAAGCCATGATTGGTCAATTGATGGCTTACAGTTTAAAAGAGCTTTCCCTCAGGCATTCCCCCAGAGGTAAAGAGCAGAAATAGCCAGCGTGTATGTATGCTGTATGTGTGTGTGTGTGTGTGTGTGCGCGTGTGTGCATGCGTGTGTGTGTGTGTGTGTGTGTGTGTGTGTGTGTGTGTGTGTGTGGTGCTTTAGAGTAATCTCTTCATTTTTAACTATTAAATTAGCTATTTTGATAATGTATTACTCAGTTTTTTTTATGAATAAAAGAATTTAAGAATTCTTTGATTCCAGCATCTTAAATGTGAATATTTCCTAGTTTTTTTACTCCTCTATGACTCCTCTGTACACTTTTTGAGGACGTCATCTGGGGTTTTGAAAACGATGATCGACCTTTTTCACCATTTTCTGACATTTTATAGACCGTAAAACAAATCCGTTAATCGAGAAAATAATAGACAGATTAATCCACAATGAAAGTAATCATTAGTTGCAGTCTGTAGTTATAGAATCGTTGTAAACAGCAGTGCATTTTAAAACAAACATGTAGGAGTGTGGGTGTAGCCTGAGAGGAAGAGCATGTAGATATTCAAGGAAAACAGAACAAGATGTGGATGTAGAATCTAGATCAAATACAAGTCCAACAAAAAAATACCTGGCCTTCCTTCAGGTTCTAGATCACCAGTATTATAATAATCCAGTATTGAGGAGATCAAAGGTCACAACCACATCTTATTGATAATATTTGTGAATCCTAGAAGCAACTAAGAGAGAATGTCTAAGAGGAAGAAGATCGTCTGTATTACTCAGCTCATAGTCCAGCATATTTTGTTTCTGTAATTGTACATGGTAAAATATGTACGTATGGTAGTAAAGTAAAGAGACAAGGAGGGATCAGGCTTGTTATATCGCTCATTTTTAGGCTGAAGGAATTACCTCATCCATGTGGGATGAGTCATTTCTCCATGTTAAAATTTAGGATTTAAACCTATCTTTTGCTATAATGGTTTTTAATCTTGATATTCTAAACTGCTTTTTACAGAGATGAACTGTCACTTTTTCTTACTGAGGAGAACAGGGACTAAAGTTAACTTTTTAGGCCACCAGCCACTGTGGAAGGTGGATTTTAAAATCCACAAGCCACTCAGGCTTTTTACCAGCCAATTTGTTTGCCTCAAAGGTGAAATACAGGAAATCCACAAGCATCGTTCTTGAACTTGTTAAGAATACACATTTAAGTTATTAATGAAATCAATAGAATGAATGACTCTTATCAAACATTTTTCTTATCTTTTTATTAAATGATGTCGTTTTTAGCTCAAATCCAAGCAAATGGTGGACTTGGTTGAAATATAAAAGAACAAAAATGCAAAAAACCCCGACTCTGAATCAATCAATTCTCATTGGCTGCCAAGGCGGCAGGTAGATTGACAGTTCTACCCGCCAATGTCAAAATTCACCCGCATTTGGCGCGTGGTCGGGTGGTAATTTCAGGCCCTGGAGGAGAACATTTTCTATTTTCCCAAATATCCATGGGAATAATGATAAGAAATCATTTTCCTTGGATACTGGTTATTTCACCACTGAAATACTTTCCTTTAAATATATTGTTTGAAGTTGTTGAAGTTGAAGTTTATGTTGTTAGTTTCTGTAGTTGGTGCACTTTTCTTTGTTCACTCATAAATGCTGGATCCATTTCCCATAATGCAACTTGATAGTGTCTTTTCATTTGTTCCTCTCCCGTTAAATGGCCTTCATGGTTGTCCCATTCTGAGCCATTGCAGCCACTCATACTTACCAGGTGAGGTCAGTTAAATCCAGAGGGATCAGGGTTAGGGTTTGGGGATGTTAGGACTGCACTTGGATTGTCACATTTGTCTACAAACAAACAGTTGTACATTTCTACAAATGGGGCCTTTAACATGCTGAGTAGGTGCAGTTGATTTAAATATTACAGGTCTAAGGACATTTCAGGATACTATGATATTAATACAACACTATTACTGGTATTCACCAACACAGACATAAACATGCATGCATGTAGAGTTTGTGAGTCCCGGAAGCCATCCTGGGAAAGGACATGAGGCTGTATTACATGATACTGGCATTCTGAATGAGGAGAGACTCTCTTTGTGCTTCTCTCTCTCTCTCTCTGTCTCTCTCTCTCTCTCTCTCTCTCTCTCTCTCTCTCTCTCTCTCTCTCTCTGTCTCTCTCTCTGTCTCTCGCTCTCTCTCTCTCTGTCTCTCTCTCTCTCTCCCTCTCTCTCTCTCTCTCTCTCTCTCTCTCTCTCTCTCTCTCTCTCTCTCTCTCTCTCTGAGTTGTTGATTAGCCCCAGGGAACTCTGAGCTGTGTTCGTCTTCCCTCTATTTCTATCTCCTCTCTGGTGATGACCAGCGTCACTATCTGTGTGTGTGTGTGTCCATTGTATGCACTTGTATTGGCAAGGAAACAGCACTCAACATTTAATAGGGTTTCTCTATGTTGCGTGCATCAATTGTTACATGGAGAGACAGATTATGTATTAGTATTGCACTCACACCTTTTTTAAATTTTCCCGTCTGTGTGCTTGCATATGTGTGTTTCTGGTCCCTGGTGGGCTGTCCCACAGTAGCCTAAGTGATTAATGAGTGGCAATGGGGGATGCTGACAGTCCAAACTCTCATCCCACCCTCTAATGCCATAGGGGAATTGGGGGGGAATTCCTGCTACTTCCTGGTTAAAGAGCCCCCCTGTGGGTGAAGAAGTGAAAGTAAATTTCCTTTGATGGGCGATTAACACTACGTTTTGTGATTTGGGCTTCGTGCCGCTCCGTAGTTTGGGAAATCAGGAAACGATGCAGCACCAATATAGTACATTCATGGCGTCGCTGCACAGTTACCTCTGGTTCACAGCACATTATTTTGCCCCACAGTCAGAACTTCGCTCGCATGCTTTGATTGTTTTGAAGCTAGGGGGGAGCACTTTCTGCGAGTAGCCAGACAGTAAGTCAGCAGACTGACCACTGATTGTGCACGCAACATGATTGCAGCGACCAGGACACTCCCATCCAACTCTCCACCGAGCCATCACAGTTTCTCTCACACTTTAGTTATTGTTTGTTATAATTCATTTTGTGTGTCACCCTGTTTTAAATGACCACCTTAGTAGGAGGAGCTGTTTTTGTGAGCTTATATTTCCCCACATCTTAAACACAATGACATTGTTACATTTAGCTGACCAATGTAATGCACAAGCTCCATTGTTTTGTGTTGAGCTGCTTAGAAAAAGGGATGTTTAGCTAACCTTATCAGGACCAAAGATCAAGTTTGTAATACTGAAATAATATGGTGAGATCATCAAATCAATCATAAAATATTCATATTACATAACAAGACCATAGTGCAAGTGCGCAGCACACAACTATTCATTTACTTTTTGTAAGTTTCTGTGACACTTTTGATAAGAGGACACATCTGTTGTATTGCACAGTTTATATAAATAAAGGACTATTTTTTGGTCATTTGTCTGCAGCTCATTCTGTCAAAAAATCTTGAGGAAATCAAATTGTGAACTTAAAATCGTGAATTGTATTGAATTGTGAGTATCATTACAAGTTATAGTATTATAAGTATATAGCTATACTAAGTGCTCTATGAGACACAGTGCATAGTTTTAGTTTTTTTAACTAAATGCTAATGTGAACATGCTAACATGCTCACAATGACAATGTTAGTAGGTATAATTTTTACCATGTTTGTCATTTTAGTAACATGATAACATTGTAATAAGCATGGAATTCAAAGTTGATATGAGCTGAGGCTGATGGGAATGTTAGTAGTTTTGCAGCTGTTTGCTAAGAAAACAAAGAATTGGGCCAACTTAAATGTTGGCTTGATTGTGGTACTGAAAAGATAAGAAATCACCAAGAGGAACATTAATGTCTTAACCAAATGCATGGACTATCTTTTAAATAATTGTTCAAACATCTCACTCTGAACCAAAAATGTCAACTAGAGCTGTAATCGGGCCTTAAAAGTTCGGCAGACTTCGGCCCTAGCCCGACAAGTACATTTTGATTGACAGCTTTTTAAAAGCCTGAACCCATTTACAGCCTGACATTATTCAAATGTGCGCACGCACACAGCTCTTTTGCCTTTTGTCAAGAATGAGTCATTTATACATTTTAAACATCATTTATTCATGACTAACGGAGGCTATAGGCCACATGGAAGTTGGAACAAAGAAATAAAATAAGTCCTCCAGAGGCCAGCCTCTGTTTCACCTCCTCAGCATCCATTTTCGCGATAATCGAAACGCATCACCTGACCGCTCACTTACCGCTCACTTACCGCTCACTTACCGCGCAACCCGGAGCGCAAGCCCGAGCCCGTGTAAAATGATAGAAATTAAGACCGAACCCGACCGAACCGGGCAAAGATCTTCAGCTCTTATGTCAACCTGCTGGTGGAGTTATGAAAAGTGAGGGGGATTGGGATACACCATTAAGGAACCATGTTCCAAATGTTGTGCCAATCCATCCAGTAGATGGTGAGATCTTATACAGGATAAAAGGTCAGCGGATCATTCGTATAACCATTTCTGCCTCTTCTTCTAGTCACGGTATTGGGTTAAATGTTCTTCTATCTGTAGAGAATAACAGGTGATACACTTTTTATCCTCATCGTCACCTCCTTCCTACCATCCCTTCAGGTTACCTTGCCAACACCATCTTCAGATTGCAAGCATCATTGTAGCCTATGAGGTTAAAGGATTATTCGCCTGCAGCATACATCTAATCAAAACATGGCACTGGTTGAATTTAAATTGAGTCTTTAGTGCAACCCATAATGTTTTATAATAAGGTCCTATTTGCATGGTAAATCATGGCTTATGCAGGTGTGTACACATACACACATAAGCTGTTAAAAAAACAGAGCCACGCTCTCTCTCTCTCTCTCTCTCTCTCTCTCTCTCTCTCTCTCTCTCTCTCTCTCTCTCTCTCTCTCTCTCTCTCCACGCATGCACGTGCACATGCACACCCACTTCCTAGGTCTCCAGGGTTCTGACTTAATGTGAAAGGCATTTGTTCACGCTTCACATACTGAACAGACAGTTCATTTGGCCCCTGGTTATTCTGCAGCGGAAAATTGTTTGCACATGTGAGGAGAGCCTTTCTCGTCATCTATCTTGTCTGTCCTCGTTCATTCTGAGAGAGAAAAGAAAGAGACACTCCAAAACCCAGACTGTGAATCATCAGACTTGCGTGCATGGTTCAACTCTTTTTAATCTGAATCCAGCACTGTCTCGGAATAACAAAGTACAGTACTACCACAGCAGGCTTGCCATCCAGCATGGCCAACAGGACACATCCAAGCTCTGTTGATGGTCTATTCGCAGCATCAGATGGCTCTTGGCTTCCTCACATGGATGATTGATGCCTGCCATCCATTATGTCATTATAAAGGTTTAAAAGATATATTGTTGTATGTTCTCAAGCTAATACTAATGCATATTTTCAAAAAACAAAACAAATTTCAATGGCTGCAACTAACAATTATTTTCATTTTCAATTAATCTGTTGATTATCTTGTCTATAAAAGGGATTGATAAGAAATGTTATTTAATTACGTTATTTAATTTACGTATTTAATTTACGTAGCTTAAAGCTATAGTGCGTAGTTTCTGTCTCCCCCATGAGGAATTCTAAGTAATGACAACAACACTGTCGGCGCATCCACATGATACAAGCCTTCCGTGATCGCACACCACCCCCTCCTCCATACAGTTACTAGTAACCAAGGAGGACACGGAGGATAAAAAAACATGACGGACTCTTCAGAAGAGCTCATTATCTTCACTGGAGTTTCTGGGCGGGAAAGTCAGCCGACGCCACAATCTTCTGAACATAGTCATACTGAGAGATCCAGAGAGAGTTGAGTGGA
Organism: Zingel zingel; assembly: GCA_023566125.1. NCBI lineage: Eukaryota > Metazoa > Chordata > Actinopteri > Perciformes > Percidae > Zingel > Zingel zingel. The sequence continues at coordinate 550,564 of CM042336.1, read as the reverse complement.
GCTGATAGTCTTAATTAGCTTGGTAGCAACTTATTAGGCAACGGCTTGAATGTAACGGACGTTCATAAATATCAAAATATACACACTTAAGCTTTAAATGCTTGTTTAACCCGCCAAGGTGTCCATAGACAAAACTTGTTTAAGTTTTGTCTATTTTCTGGTTAAATCTACTGGGCTACACTGAGAACGGTGGTTGATAATTATTGTTACAAAATGCCATCTCTAGAAATGGATTTCATTATTTGATATTGTTTGGACATAATAGGTCATGTTGCTGATGTTGCTCCACTAATGTGTATGTTGACATTTAGTGCAATTTATTGTGTAGCCTAAAGCTGTTCTTTATCTTAACAGTAGTATCATACATTACATATGTAAGTGTAAATAAATGCGGGGATCTCCATGAGAAGTGCGTCTCAGTGTGGATTGATACATTTAATTAAATGGAAACACTGTAAATTGGCTGCTTACAGGCAAGAATACAGTGGAGATCGGTGGAGATGGCTTGAGGTGAAAATGAAACATTTGAGGATGCTATATACAAAATGTCTATTTCAAACCAAAAAGTCAGTCACAGCTTCCCTAACCCATATTACTGACATCTAATCAGGCTACCTGGCACAGTAGAATGCTGATTGTGAAGTTAATGGTTCATTGAAACATAAAAGCACTTTACTGATTGAGTCCTTCCTCCTACAGTAGTATGGCCTCAGTGTTGGCATGCACTGACAGCTCTTTTCCACTTGGCGGTAGTTAGCGTTTCTCACTTTGATGCTATGGTTGCCTTGCTAGAGACCTTAGGAAGGTACAAGGAGCAGCATGCTACTGTAGTGTGCTGTCTAATTAAGTGTTTAGTGATGCCAGATGGATGCTGGCATTTGTTTTACAGGTTGTTCAGAGGCTGCCGGCACTAGCGCTAAGAGATTATTGTCTGTTTGTTCCTGCAGTGATGTATGTGCAGCTGTATGTGTATGAGAAATGTGTGTGTGTGTTTGTGTGTGTGTGTGTGTGTGTGTGTGTGTGTGTGTGTCGGCGTTGGGGGGTACTGGTTACCCAGCAACAGTCAAAACAACTATTTGGCAGGCTATGACACATAAGAAAGCCAGTCATCTGCTTGAACATCCCAGACATTCTCCAAACTTTTTTTCTTTTGTTACGGTGCTAAAATGTACCCAGCTTGTGTTCATTGTTTTTCCAGTTTTCTTCCTGTAAACAGAGGGCCTTATTTTCTCCCATGTACCTTGTTCTCTCCTTATCGCCTTCTGCAGTTTGGCTGTCATGGCTGAAAGTTCCTGCTCATGTTGCCCTGGCAACCCATACTGGAATCCTGTTGCGGCCTTCCAGTGGTTTGGTTCCTGATCTGAATTCATAGCGGTCCTAGACTGGCTAAACCAGCCCAATCTGCCGGGGGTTTGATTCCTGCAGCTCAGGCTGGAGACCTGTACGTTCATCTATCCTGCTTCTGTTACAAATCTGTGGGAACCAATCACAAACTGGCTTATCCACCTGGCGCGCTATTGGAGGGTTTAACACGATGACGATAGAGAAGCGACCAAGCAGCTTCTTGTTTACATTCAACAAGCCGGCCACCGAAGTGCAGCACTCCATGGCAGCAACCGTTGATGCCGCTGTCGCTGCTACGTCACCCGGATCGTTGCTCTGATTGGTTGAATGACTATTCAATTGCGTACAGAGTCATTTGAACTACGCCCGTTGATCACGCCTCTTGTGCAGTAGAAAATCCAGAGCAGACTCCCCAGACTAATGTTCAATCTTAAAAGAATGAGCTTGGTCTGCTGATAACCAGACTAAGAGTGGCCCCACATATGGCATCCCATTTTTCCTAGGTCCTAGCTCTGGCATTAATTCAGGTTGTCAAGTGATATCCTTGTATGTCTATCAGTCAACTTTTCAGGAAATTAACCTTGTTTTTGGGCTGACCCTCATGAATTTTTGCATCTATCCTATTTTCAAGTTTCTTTACCTGAAGATAAAACGTTACAATTATTAAGATTGGAGTTGAGAAGATTTCACCTGACTATATGATATGTAGATATACAGCCTTGCAGTATTTGGCTCTTTTGTTTGTGTTATGTGTGTGTGAGGGGGTGGTGTGAGATGTGTGCCTGCCTGGAGCTACTATAGCAGCAGTGGGAGAGCTCTGGCTATAGAGCCACTCTGAGAGTTGGAAAATGCAGCCCAGCAGGGTTTCTCCAGTATTTCACCCTCACAACAACACATTTAGAGTTTGGATCTTCATCCCTCGGTGCTAAGCCGTCCTCATTTTTTATCAAAACCCCCCATCTGAACCCCACCTCTCACAAGGGACCAGGGTATTTTCAGTTTTCATCATAAGCCAATTGCACAAAAACAGCATGGAGCCTTCCACACAAGTCAGGCGAAATATGGATACAGATATATAAAACGTACCGTCTGTCCTTGGATACGATTGGCTGAGAAAAATACTAAAATTCACAGTAGACACACAAAGCGGTTGCATAACAAGTAGGCTTGGGCATCGTTTTGATTTTAACAATACTGATTGCAATTCAGATTTTTTTCTTATTTATTCTCGAATTTGATTCTTTGAGGGGTGGAGTTGAAACAGGTCACATGCTTATTTCACAGGTAATCTGGTTTTATTTTGATTCAATGGTCATTTACAGTTTCACCGGGCTTTTTCACCGTGAAATAAAGCCAGACTTCAGAGCGCCGCTTACCGTGCTCCATGGCTGCAACACAACGAGCGCCTGGAAGTACGCCGGCTGCCACACAGAAAAAACTTGCGCCTGTTGAATTTGGAACCGATGATGAGATTCATAACCAAATTTTCCAAACGATTCCAATAAAAAATGATTCCATTGGAATTGTAATTTTTGAAACAATTCCAAGTTGGAACCGGTTCTCGATTCCCAGTCCTATATAACAGGATCACAGGATCAGTGGTATAGCCATAGTCCAGTGCCTGGGGCCAGTACGTACGTCAAGGAGTTCCTTTATTTATCCCTTTATGGTGAAAGGAAACAGAGGGATCCCACACAAACACAGGGAAAACATGCAAACGCCACACAGAAAGGCCGTCCTGCCAGTACTAGGGATGCAACCCAGACTCTGCAGTGCTAACTACTTAACCATGCTGCCAGTTTGGAGGACTTGTTGGATGCTTGGATGTGCAGGCCTGTTGTAGGGCTGGTGGTATCCTTTGGGGGGGTCTCTATGGTTTGGACTTGGGACCATCTACTGTATTGATATATTGATTAGTTTTCACTTTGCATATTCCTCTAGGAGTTTATAATACATTTCTATGATGAAATTGATGCATATTGGATGTGTTTTGTATGCATCACGCATGTACTTTGCAAAATCAATAGCATATGAAGCTTAGTCATGAATCAACAATTTTCATCGTTAACTTCTGAACATCATTCAATCTAATAATATTACTTTTTTGACTTTGCACCATTGTGAAGGATCTATGTAAATCCATTAAAGAATGCTGCTATAGAGAACTTTTCTAACTGCTTAAAAGCTGTAGTTATCCTTTGTTACAGTTGGCTGAAGTTTGGTTGGAGTTCAAAGGCAACTCTGCTACCAAAGTTCTTTCAGGAATGACGTGCTTCCTGTCGCATTGCCAACCTCACACACCTACATAAACAAGGCAACCCAAAGCAGTAAAGTAGGAATTAGAATGTGTTGACTGACGTGAAACTTGCCAGAAATAATTCTTCTTCCTGGAAAAAAAAGGTGAACATTTGTGACTCATGTTGATAGCAATTAGAGCACTGGAGTATCAGGAGACGGGTGGCAGCGGCGGTGAGCGTGTGGGAGGAAAGAAAAGGAAGGAAGGGGAAAGTAAAAAAACAATAACTCTACACTGAGGCCTCTTTCATCTAAACTTTGCATGTAACATGGGTGGTTTTTAACAAACGTGCTGTCAAAAACAGCGGTTGTTTTACATGAAAAAGACGAGGCTGTGCGCTCTGCGTTCTGACGCTGCCAACAATGTAACGTACTCTGCCGGGCTCTCAGACTATTTACTACCTCCATCTCTCTCTCTCGTTGTCTCCCTCTCTTGATTGAAAGGAGACGTGTGACCGTGAGCGAGACAAATTGAATTATTGTTTGGACTGCTGCTTGTCTACAAAGGCGTCAGGTGATTTCAGTCTTCTGCAGTGTAAAGGGAGAGACAGAGTGGCTTACAAAGACGAGGTGACAGTCAAGCTCTGGGAAGCTAAAGCTAAAAATAGAAACTGAAGCGGCAGTTATGTGGTTCTCAATATGCAGGTTAGTAATTTGAATGAGAGCTTTTCAGGTATGGATTCATGCACCCGCATTTCTGAAGCACAGGTGTCTGAAGATAGAAAACGTTTAAGGCTCGCAGGAGTCAGGAAGTTGAGATGAAATTAAAATAGTCAAACTTTCTTTATGAAAGAATAGAATTTGTAGATCATTTAAAGTATGAAATGCAAGCAAGTGATGCAAAGCATGAACTAACAGGAATGTAACAGATAAATCAGGTTTATGTTTTTGCTAAAAAAAACTAATATTACCAAAAATAGCATAAGAACAAAGAGAAGACACAATAAAGGATGTTGGAAACAGACATTGATTTCATGATACCTGCTTTTTATTCTTTTTATTTCATTGTTATTCTGTAGAAATAATGCTGTCTCTTAAGCTGAGTTCCCACTACAAGACTTCCAAAGTGATCAGTTTGCTGTACTGTTCACACTACACAACTTGCTGATGTCTTGTTTTCACACTACCTGACTGACTGGGGCGACAGGGACTCACATAATTCTAGCGCGACGTGACACAGGGACTTGAGCGAATACCTTACACGAGACAGGAAGAGGAAAAAAAGGGGGTTTTGTCATTGGTATTTACCTCTTCTCTCAACGTGCAAGAACAACTATGGTCGTGTTGCAAATGCAACAATTACAGTAAAGTTACAGGCGACCCCTCCTCCCGTTTCCCCTCAGCCCGTGTCTTGCACTCTCATTGACCGTAGCTCCTCGGTAGAGTCCTCGACAGCGACAGGTAGCCAACGCCCATTTCAACGCTTCAATCTGGGGCTTTTGTCTGGGAGCTCTGAAAACTGTCAGCGAGTTGAAAATCAGGACCCATTTTTGCCCCAGTCCAGCCCTGGCCCTGTTGTCAACTCGCTGACAGTTTTCAGAACTCCCCGACACTGGACTCCCAGACTTAAGACCAAGACCAGCCCACCACTATGAGCCGGACACCAACTGTCCTTGCACTCCCCTTCAACACATGTACATAGCAGCTGGGTTCAATATTAGCACCATTTACCAGCCAAATGCTGGTAAAATATGCAAGTGCCTGGTAGATTTGCTTGACTTACTAGCCAAAAAAAAAATTAGTAAAAGCCAAAGTAAAATTAATTAATTAAAAATTAAATTAAGTAAGTTAAACTAAAGCTGCATTTTGTACACAGTATGCCCAACAGTGAGTCCAGCACTAGACCGAGCCCACACACGTACTCACACTCTATAGTCTCCATCCTGTCCCACCTCATTGTTCATGACTGTGTGGCTTCTCAAGTGTTGTCATTGGTGGGCCAACTTCAGTGAAGTAATTCTACTTAAGCAGCCGCCTGCGACAGCCCTGCCCTGGGAAAAAGAGACATTTGATCCCTCAGCCTCTTCTGTGGGGGAGACGGCCCGTTTGCTATTGCAATTGGAACTCTTTTTTTTCTTTTTTTTCAACCGAGTGAGACAGAGAGGTAGAGAGAGAGGTGGAGTACTGAAGGAGCGTTAAAGCCTCTTTGGAATAACGCATGTAAACACAGGCAACGCATCACTCAGGTAATGAGATTCTCCACTCTGCTTAAATCGAAAGTCCCTCAGCACCTGAGGAGGACAAACACCCCCACACCCCCCCCCCCCCCCCCCCCACACACACACACACACACATGCACGCATGCACACACACACACACACACACACACACACACACACACACACACACACACACACACACATACATACACACACACACAAACACACACACACACACACACACACACACACACACACACACACACACACACACACACACACACACACACACACACACTTTCATACTCAATATACTTGCCTGTCTCTTTCTTCCCTCCCAGCCTTCCTCTCCCGTTTTCCCCTCAGTGAATTTGGACAGGCAGTTTGTATGCAAATATGTCGTTTGGAAGACTTTCCTGCCCAAAACACACACACACACACACACACACACACACACACACACACACACACACACACACACACACACACACACACACAGAAAACCCTGAGGTTCAGAGCTGACATGCGGGTGGCAGGTGAACACACCTCCAGTAGAGCAATAAATGCCGGCAGAGGAAAGTTTGTTTGCCCTTTTTTATTTTTTGTGTGTATTCATTAACAGGCCCAACTGGTTCTGTCCTCTCTTTCTGTGGATAATCTCCTTTTTCATTATCATCTTTCTCTCTTCATTTGCCTCTGAATGAAGAGAGCTGAGTGCCAAACGCTGTACAAAACACTATTTCTGGAGTGTGGTGTGTCTTTCTGTCTCTGGGAGACAGCTGCAAAGCTGCTTTTGTTCAGTCTATGTATTTATTTTCACCTTTATTTTTTACAGGCAAGTCATTAAGAACAGGTTCTTATTTACAATGGCTGCCTGACAAGTGGCCAAGCTACGGAGGGAAGGGAAAGAGCGCTAGAAAATACAGTTTAGAAATTACATAAAATACAATTTGAAATACTACACAGACAACAGTAAACCATTATAAGAGAAGTGCACAGGTACATGGGTGAGTAACAGAGGGAGAAACCATACAAATATTTAGCTGGAAAATGATGATGTAGAGAAGCAACTGCATATGTCCGTGAACAAGGATGAGATGGCGGTTTTGAAGGATGAAATGGAAATTAGTTTGTCCAGTTTGAGAATCTTTTGCAGAGCATTCCAGTCGCGGGTGGCGGCAGACTGAAAAGATGTGAGACCAGAGGCAGAGCTGGTTTTGGGAAATGCTTCATTGAAGATGAAGTGTTGTTGGTGACAGACTTTGGCTGGAGCAGGTGACCTAAGTAAGGAGGTGACCGGACAAGAAGGGTCTTGTAAATGAAAGTGAACCAGTCAATGTTACGGGCTAATGTGAATGGAGGGCCAGTTGACAGATGGATATAGGGTGTAGTGGTGTGTATTGAAGGAGGCATGTGTGTCAAACCTGATAGCAGAGTGGTAAAGAGTGTCAAGTTTTGATAGAGTGGTCTTGCAAGCAACCCTGTATATAGTGTCACCATAATCTAACATGGGTATAATTGTCATTTGAATGGCACATGTGGTTAAAGTGGAACGGTTTCTGTAAAGGAAGCTGAGTTTGACCGAGACCTTAGATTGCAGCTTTGATATATGGATGGAGAAAGAAAGTGAAGTTTCCAACCAGATGCCTAAGTATTTATATGCAGTGACTTCTTCAAGGATAATAATAATGTTAAGGGCGGAAGAAGACGTAGGACCCTTATGGTAAAACCACATGATTTTAGTTTTGGAGGTATTGAGAGTGAGTTTGAGTTGGGAAAAAGACTGCTGTAGTTGGAAGAAGCTATCTTGCAGAGTAGCTTGAACAGTATCAGGGGAAGAGCCATTGGCATAAAGAATTGTATCATCAGCATATACGTGAACGAGTGAATTGCCAGCTGCCTGAGGAATGTTAATAATGTATATGGAGAAAAGTGTGGGGCCAAGTATGGAGCCTTGGGGGACACCCCTGGTGACCGGGAGAGAATGGGAGAAAAGGTTTTCAAATCTTACTCGTTGCACCCGGTGAGAGAGATAGTTGGAAAATTAAACCAGTGAGTGATCAGTGACACCAATGCTGCTTAGTCTGTGTATGAATGTATTGTGGTCCACAGAGTCAAAAGCTTTGGCAAGGTCAATGAATATAGCAGCGTGGTGTTGTTTGGTATGTAATGCAGATGTAATGTCATTGAGTACCTTTGTACTAGCTGTTACACAACCATACCCATATCGAAAGCCAGACTGTGCCCCGGAGATGATACCGTTCACATTAAGATGTTAGTTGTTTTAATCAAGTCTTGGGCTCCTTGCTGATGGCAATGGAGGGGTTGTCTGTCTGAATATAAGGCACCGGTTCTGATCCAATCCAATATAGCGTTTTACTGGTAGAATAATGTAATGTAATGTAATGGCACATGATGTTGTTTTTTCTTTTTTCTTTTCTTCTTTCTGTATTCTTAAAACGGGAGAGTGGATGATATAGATGTCTTGTTAGTTGTGATGGTGACAGAGGTTGTACTGTCTGTCAAAAATATTAATAAAAAAAAAAGTTTTTCCAGAATCTTAGACACACAAGGCAAGATGGAAATAGGCCTGTAATTGTTTAGGTCAGCCTGATCACCGCCCTTAAACAGAGGAAGCACAACCGCTTCTTTCCAAGCAGGTGGAATTTCGGCTGTATGGAGAGATTAATGAGGGCTGTTAGGGGAACCGCAATGACAGGGGCCGCAATTTTAATGAAGAAAGCGGCAAGATCATCTGACCCAGCTGTTTTATTGGGGTCCAGAGTGAACAATTCCTTCAGGACCTCCTCCACTAAAACAGGCTAAAATGCTTTAGGATTGGCACCACAAAGTGTGAACAGCTCTTTAAAGTAGCAGGCTTTGGCCTGCCTCACTGTTTGTGTGGCCTTGTTCCTGATCTGGCCAAATGTTGTTTGTGCGATGATTGAAGGTCATTGTTGGAATTGTCTTTGTTTCTGTATGTTGAGGTCTTTGTGTTGTATTACATTGAAACCTACAGTATGCCTCATCAAATCACTCAAAACAGGCAAATACATCAGGCCAATAAAAATCAGGTATCAGATGTTAAATGTCAGGATGAGGATGGGATTTTCTCAACATTGGAGGAACTTTTCTTTTCTTGGAGGTCATGATGAACAACGAACAGTAGGGTTTATTGCTGCACTCACATCACAAGATCGCTGGCAAGAATCACAAACCCTTTGGATAATGATTAGGACGTCCCTAGCCACAACACTTTCACAGAAGGGAGGTAACAAGGCTCCATGATTACCTTCCAAAGAACATGGAAATAGTTTAAATTTCAGATGTTGTATGACATTGTCAATAGACTTTTCTACAAAAGTGTAGCAAGTTAAGCATCATAGTTCATTGTTGACCTTAAAATAGTTTGATAAAACAGTCGGAATGAAAGGTCTACTTGCTATCTTTCTCTGGAGCTTTCAACCGTATCCCATGGTCTTCAGTTGACATTGGAGCTCAGTAGCTGTTAAAACTTTATGTTGTTTGGCCTTCAAGTATTCAAATACGTATATTTATTTAAGGTACATTTACCTTGGACTTTATTTACATTTATATATGTATCCAGTCAGTTTAAGGAAGGGTTATTGAAAGAGGGCACTTCTTACTCATCTACTGCCTAATTGAAATGTCCAAAGCCCATTGAACCTGACCACAATTCCAGAGGTACCATGTGGGCACTGGTTGTGTGAGGCTGCTGAAAATTTTCCTATGATGTTACAGTTGTAAGACCTGTTAAAAATGTGCAAAGCAGCATTTTAAAAAAACATAACATTTGATAAGATATTTGGTCACTGTTGGACCTGACCTTGTTTCTGCACCCAGAGGCCTGTGCTCAATAAAGTGTAGCTTTGTCTGAGTAACATCAAAACAGGACCTTCTTTAGTACACAGCTGATGAAAACTGTATCCTTGAAGATAAAACATGACGTGCCTATGCTTGCATGTATGTGTTAACGTGTCACTGCCTCCGACCCTGTTATTCCCATTCCAGTGGTCCATGGAAAGAGGACATTCTTTCTGCACTGTTACAGCCTTGTTAAACCCATTCCCCCCTGTTACACCTCATCTTTCTCACAGCCCCTTTATCCATTCTTCCTTCTCCAATTCTCCAGCCAGTGAAAGACACTCAGTTAGTCTCAGCAGCAAAGGAACACAATGTCTGATTGGTTTAAATTCAAAGTACTCTTTGAGGCTCTTTTTGATCGAGTGTGTTTGCGTACTTCATCTCTGCGTATGTTTGGTTGCTCTGCTGGGGTTTTGATTGTCAAATGAAAAAGATAAAGAGAACTTTTCCTTTCTTTCTTCTCATAAATCATTTTAGTGGAACTTGCCTCCAACATGGCTGCCAGTTGCTAAGAAGCTGCCCTTATTTCCCATTCAGCTGCTGACACTGGCCCAACACTCAGCATGTTTTGACACACTGGCTGGGGAGTATGTGTGTTGTAGAAAAGGAGTGTTATGGTTCTGGCTTGTGTCTCTCTCCGCATCCGTCACAATAGTTGCCAAACTCAACATGACCTCATTCTCATTAGCACTGCTTCAACCAAAAAGAGCTAGGCTGTGGCTCATCAGCGATGAGCACCGGCCCTGAATAGAAGACGACCGTTGCATTTTTAAAAAGGTTGAAGATTGTCGGTTGCCGCACAAAGCGGGCGCACAGTCTGCTCGTGTGAAAACATGGTGGATAATTATGCAAGAGGGTCTGTTATATTAGTGTGAGCTACAGGACTCCTTGAAGGTCTCTTGAATAAATTAAACAAAGCAGTGGACTGTCTCACCAAATTTGAGAAGTGTTGCACCTTGGAGAAATGCAGCCATGTGGTATGTTAACGCAGATTTCCCATTCTAATTAATAAGTTGTAGCTTGAGGCTGACAGCAGGGATGTTGAGTCAAGGTTTTCAGACAAACAACTTAATAGGCGGACAAGTCTGTCGAACGCTTTCTGTTTTGTCTTTCAGACATTTGATATATTTGGCAAACTGTCTTACACTAGAGCAATGTCAAAAATCAAACCTGCTTCTTAAAGGGGTGATAGAATGCAAAATCGAGTTTACCTTGTCATAGTTGAATAACGACAGTTTGGAGGGTAAATAGGACATACGTAGAAGCTCAAAATCCTATTGACACCTCTTTCCTCTGCAGATCTCACTATTTGAAACTGCTGCTGAAAACGGGCAAATCCCAAAAAAGCTCATAGTTGACGTCAACTCGGTGGCTGTACTTTATTTATTATTTATTATTTGTCATGCCCCAAAATTTACATAGAGACCACTGGTCTGAGACCAGCTGGTGGTCTGAATTTAAGTCGCGCAGATTTCACACTAGTTTCCATGGGAATTACAAAGAAGAAAGTTTGGAAGTTTTTCAAGGCTATTGAAAATGAACCATGTTCGTAAATGCAGTGTTCCAGGCTGTACAACGGAATACTGGCCCACCAGGACGAGACATGATAAGAACACAGTAGTTACAACTCTGTCTGTGTGCCTGTGGGCTTCACTCTGCTAAATGTCCCCGCGCTGAGACACTGAACTAGCTACAGGGTGAGTTGTGAGTCAATGTCTGGAAGTGGAGCTTTTTTATGTCCCAAGGGTAACGGTACAACTCGCCACACTGGAGGATGCCTAAACTGTGACTAAACTGTGGTCTGGCGCTTTGTACAGTGACATTAGTTGATGAGTTTAAATGCGTCGGAGCAGAAATGAAGTTTGAAGCCAGCCGGGGATATTTTCTCGGGCCTCGGCTGCTCCAGCCATTCCTGCTCCGGCGGTGCTGCGGCAGCTGCCCGGCCGCACAATTGGAAGTCTATCGGTAACAGACAGACAGTGTGTGAGTCTAATGATGGAAAGCCAAAAAAGAAAAGGGAAAGGTGGTGCTGAGAATGTCAGCCTGGCCTAGCCGCTCAGCGGCGTCTTTCTCCCGTCACGCCCCGCTGTCTCTCCTACCTACACCAGCCCCCGCACACTGTCCCTTATCCCCTTTCTACCTGCCTGCGCACTGACAGTGTTGCCAACTTAGTGACTTTTTTTCACAAAAGCGACTAGCGACAAATCTGGCGACTCTCTGTAGAAAAGACGCCAGTATTGTCCAGCCGCTGTTCTGTGGCCGCCAAAACAGTCACGTCTCTCTTCTGTTCTGTGACTGAGGAGCAGAGGAGCAGCCCCTCCCCTCTCTCCTCATGGGCAGCAGCACTGCGCAGTGTCGCTAGTTGTTAACCAACCAATCAGCACGCAGCTCATCTAAATATTCATGAGCATACCATAAAAGGGAGAAAACCTCTCGTTTCATTCTAGGGCTATTTCACAGGGTTGCATTAGGGAGCATAGAACAGCACCCGGGCCATTTTCAGCCCAACCAATGTTACAGACCCTATTCAGAGACCTTAAGGGTATTTTACACTGGTAAAATACCCTATATAATCATTCTATTCTATACCCCCTTAGGACCAGAGTGCTGAGTTGGTGGTGTTGTTCAAACTGTTTTCTTTAAGCCTTTTGGAATGATGAAGTTAGAGTTTAGTGTTTTTGACCTCAGCAGGCATGCTGCTGGGTAGAGAGAAGATAAAATACAAAATGAAAGCTTCCCCTTTTGAAAATCTCTCACCTGGAGAGGGGATTATCTCTCAAAAATATCTTAATTTTCAAGGCTCCTCTGTTTTTATCTCTTTTTCTTTGTGGGGGGAATCTTCACATTTCCAGCTGGTCTCATCTGATTTTACACTCCATCACAATTAGCCTTACCTGGGGCTGAGAGTCATCTTGACAAGAGATTGCGACAGTGTTGTGCAAATTCGCACTTCACAAGAGCTAGCTCAGAGTTCAGTTCACAGAGATTAAAATGAACTAGTTACTACGAACAACCACGCACGCATTCAGCTAAAAGTCACATGTGTTCAATTCACCGCTCAGCAAAAACATGAGCATGTTCATGCACAGCACTGGCGGCAGACCCTCACCTGAACCCCCAACATGCACCTCTTCCTCTTGACCCGTGACCTTGCCATATGCCAAGTCTGTATTGTTAAACACAGCAGCAGAATCTGCATATTCAGGCCATCACCCCCGGGAAGAGTGAAAACGTGTGGAGGGAAAATGACCAAAGCGCAATGGGGAATTTTGGAAGCAACAGTGTGATTATTATAGGAGTGACACTTTCTGTGTGAAATGCCGATTGCCTTTAATTAGCCCATTGGCATCTGCGCAGCATGTGAGTCCCAACGGTGCCACCTCCATTACTGCTATGACGACTCCTTATCTCTCTGTCAGACAGATTATCTTTATATGGGGATGAGATGTACGATGTTAATGATGCTGAAAGGGGGTGAACAACTGCATCAAATCCAAATTACTGTGTCATCGTGGGGATTGGGAAAATCTGTAAAAAATCTGAATTATAGGACTGGAATGAAAATTGGAGAGAGAAGGGAGAAGGTTACCTCTAATGTCCCCAGCTGTACAGAAATAGTTAATTGGAAAAGTTGTGCAAAAGCATTGATATACAGATGAATTTTCCTCACGCCACAGGGAAGGGTATAACAAATAAGTCAGGGCTGTTTTGCCCCACTGTGGACTGGAAATACTCGCACATTAACAATGTTTTTTCCACCGCCGCCCTGCCTAACATTCTTATATTTTGCTCTGTTCGGGCCCCATTGTGAAAGACGTTCTCTGTTCGCTTTTTCAATTTGAGACACAATTCGCGGGGTGAGATAGAGCCCTGTGTCAGGGTACAAATCATCCTAGTGTGTCGGAGAAATTGAATTTCCCATGAATGCGTGATTGGCTGTGATGTGGTCCCCTGCGTGCGCGGCGGCTAATCCTCCAAGGTGGTGTTGGTTGTGGGGTGGGTGAGCACGGAACAGTAATTCTGGGTTGCAACAGCTGCAAAGGCAACATATGCCATCACACTCAAAACACACACACACACACACACACACACACACACACACACACACACACACACAGGAAGACACAGCTATGTGATGACACACTTATAAGAAATGGAACCCCAGAGTTACAATCACACGCTCACAGCTGCCTGTTTGTGTGTGACTTCAGAGCATGCTGCGCATACATGTCACTGTGATTACAACCTGCTGTACGCATGTGCGTTGTGTTTACAAGTATTCCTGTCTGGTCCCTGTATGCTGTTGCCCTCTCTCCCCTGCTCTCTCCACTGTCACATTTACAAACCACTTGTGGGTCTCTGGTATAACATTACCAAACTCCAGTATCAAACCTGCCATCAGCCCTCATGCCAACAGCCTCTTGAATTCAGCCTCTTCTGTCTTTTACACAAAGGACGCCATCATTTCCTTTGTCGGCCAGCCAGTTGATATATTTTCCCATGTATTTCAGGGAACTGTAATGAGTGTGTTTACAGATGAGCTAATGCCTATAGGCTCGTCTCTAATGTCAGACAATAGCTGGTGGATGAGTCACTCGTACACTGATTTTAAACTATGAATTAAGTAATGAAGCAGCCATTTTAAGTGGCATAGGCCTACCTTTTCTTTTTACTTCAGATATCGTGCTACCGTTCTATAGACTGCGACGGATATATAACAACACATTCTCACTATCCCATCGCGTAAAATAAGGACGCTTGTTCATGTGCCTTTGGCGTTTGTTATTCACGATAAAAGTCTCCTTTAGCACTGGGACTCTTGGCGTCTTCTGGCATTTGTTATTTACGCTAAAAGTCTCCGTTTCTGTTACACGCGGGACATTATCCCCGGTCTCCTGGGTCCACCAGTGTTGTAGCTGAGACCAGCTAAACCGAGACCAAGTCATCACCACGACCAGAGTGTATCGAGACCAAGAAAAGACCGAGACTTTGAGGGGGTTGAGACCAAGTCAAGACCATGACCAAGGCAGGGCGAGACAGAGTCAAGACCAAGACCAGATTTGTGTTAGACAGCCAGAGCTTATTGTGCTGTCTCCCACATTCACTTTCTTGGGAGTGTGTGTAAAGGGGGCGGGGAGAGGGGGGTTTACGGTAACATATTTCAAATTAGATATAAGTCAAGTTATTGGTTGGATTTGCAAGTTTTAACACATAGGCATGAATCAGACAATGCACAGGCAATTTAGGTCTTGAGATCAAGACCGATCTCGATTACTACAGTACTGCCATCCACCACCCCAACCAACCCCCTTACGCGGCATTTCGGTCTTTCATACTGCTCGCTACCGCGCTGCTGCTCTGAACGGTGCATTCCATACACACGCTGAAGGATGCTTTTTGCGTCATATCTGACGCTGAGAGCCACTGCCGAAGCGTCCGTATTTTACGAGTTGGGAGTGAGAACGGGTTGTATATAATTAAGACGTTCAAAGTTCAAGGTGCAATGTTATAAAGTAGTATGTCCCAACTGTATGCATACTGCATTCAACATCAGCTGTAGTATGTACTAAAAGTAAAAAGTATGCGATTTGGAGCGCTGGGTTAGTGTCACTCTTTGTGCTCACTGCTCAGGGTAATGGGGCTTGATTGGCTGAGTGGACGTTTAGAGGAAACTATCCAGAGCCTGGGAACTCACGCTTGGATGTAGCCGCCAAAAACCAATACTATACTGAAAATGAACTCGCCTTTGCAAACCCACATAATATCCTATCATTATGGTTTCACAAGAATTTAAAACATTAGTAGCAGAAAAACTCCAAACAGGACATTCTATATTAAAACTGCCCAGTGCTTATATAACATTCTGATAGAGGTACATTTACACTTCCGTCTTGCTTTTTCATCACAGATTTCTCACTTCCCTCCTTCTATCTCAATCTTTCTCCTGTAGTCGGCTTTGTACTTTGTACCTAACTGGACAATGACATGTAACCTGGCACGTCTGGGAGACTAGAGGGAAAGACAAAAACAGAGAGAGGCAGAAAGGCATACAGTGAAAGAGGGAGTAAGTCAGCCGTAGGAGATATCGGCGATGCCCAAACACAGAAGAAGAGGGGGTTCTTAATCTGATAATGGTTCCTGGGCAGAATGATTCTTCCCGGGCTGCATTGTGGCTTTACACACAGTCATCTATCTGGCCTCAACTCAACTGTAATTACATATTCTTCATGTGGATACAACGGGGGAGTGGGGGTGCATTAGCCGAAAGGGCCGGTCAGCACATTGGGCATGGGCTGATTGGAAAAGAAGAATCAAAAGAGGGATTTCTTTTTACTTTTGGGAGATTTATGAGAGAGAGGGAGGATAGAGAGGTAGAGAGAAAGAGGTGAGGTAGGTACTGTAGGTAACCACCCTTTTGTATCCGTACTGAGATAAGACAGGGCAGGATTTCAGATGCCCTTTTCCTTTTGTTGTCGAGCTGGATGCATCTAGTTTCTAATGTGTTGGCAGCACCTCAGGTTAACTTTAGTGTTAATGTTGAACTTGAGGCAAGATTTACTTGTACAAATAGCTGTTAAGTAGCTAACAACATACTTACTGACTCGGTGTGTGTATTTCTGTGTGTGAACTTACAATGGGCTCCTACTGCAAACAGCAAACAAAAATTGTCACAACAGTTAGGGAGAGTGGGAAGGACCCAAATGCAGACATCAGACTCATTTATTGCTGAAGTAGGTAGTAGGTATACATTGGCGTAGACAGGCAGACAAAGTAAGGCAGACTTGACCAGGCAGGTAACAAGCAGCAAAGGCTTAAAATCATTGACAGAAAACCACATTGCAACTTTGATGAACTGACAGAGGAACAAAGGATCTGGGCCGGTATATAGTGTGGAAGATGAGCAAATGACCAAACAACCATGATCTCCGTCTTCACAAGCGTTTTAGCACAGTTTCAGAACTAATCTCCGTCCATACTAACATGCCTGATAATGCATATTACAGACCATTCACGAACACTGGGCATGCACATGCCGATAACTCTACACACGGGAATTGTCGCAAACCACTTAAATAATAGCTTGCCTCCTTCTCATGTAATTTGACTGCACAACAGCTGTTAGCATCAACAATAAGGTCAGAAACGGCTGTAATTTGTTATGCATGTTGATCCTCTACTACCACTGGTAGTATAGACAGATTTTTTTTTTCACGTGATGTGAACACCAGTTCAATATCAAAACGGTGTGCACTGTTTAGCTACAGTTTTCTGATTGAACGACATGTTCCTCGGAACGGTGTGAAACAGGCTTTGAGTTATGTTTTCTCTCGCAAAGCGCTTGAGCATAGAACGCACCCCAGTTTCAGCTTAAAAATACGTGTTGCTACGTTTTGTCGGGGCTGAAGGTGGCCCAGGTGTAAATGTAGCAACAGTTATGGGGAAAGGAGGGGAAAGGAGAGTAAAGGAGGGGAAAGAAGAGTAAAGGAGGGGAAAGAAGAGTAAAGGAGGGGAAAGGGTAGCTCAGTTGGTAGAGCGGGCGTCCATATAAAGAAGTTTACTCCTCGACGCAGTGGGCCTGGGTTCGACTCCGACCTGCGGCCCTTTGCTGCATGCCATTCCCCCTCTCTCTCCCCTTTGAAGTCTTCAGCTGTCCTGTCAATAAAGGCCTAAAAATACCCAAAAAATAATCTAAAAAAAAAAGCAACATTTTTTATTGCCAAATTCCAAGACCCTTAAAAAAAAGTTAATTGTTGGTGGCCCAAATGTTAATATTTTTCACCCCTTTCCCCTTCTTGCCTCTGGCTCTTTGCACTGGATATGTAAAGATCTGTTCACTGACCAGAGGGTAAATGTGACGGTACAAAGCTTACAGCAGGGCTATTCAACTACAATGTTCTGGGGACACATTTTCAGAAGCCTAATACACAGTGAGGAGAAAGAATGAAGAATGCAGACATCACCGGCATGATGACGTCATTCATGTGCATATTAAGTGTCCATACTGTAATAAACAGTTAGACTACAAACCGACAGCTCTCGTTTTAGCTTGTTGGTAAAACATGGCTATTTGCAGCTGTAGGCTAGTTGTGTAAACAGCACGGTGGACGAGAGCAGCAGACGGTAGTTAGCTACCTGGTGTCGGGGTCGCTCCGTGGAATGGATGAGTAGACTGGATGTTTTCTACTGAGATGATAGCAGCATGTTTGCAGCTTAAAATGATCCCAAACTTTGTCGTTTTCTCTCGCCTGTCTCGTCTCTTAGACCCTCGCTATTTTCGTCTTCCTTCATTTGTAATCTGGGCCGTCAGTCTTGTGTCCACAGAAGCGTCAACCTGCGCTAGTAATACTCCTCCGTGTGGAAACACAGTGAGCCGTACAACCTTAATTACATTGATTTAACGAAGCTTCGAGGCAAAGAATTTTGCTTCAAGGATTTTTTGTAATCGAATTATTCGAGTTATTCGAGGAATCGTTTCAGCCCTAGTTGTGTTCACAACTTGTTATTCCAGGTTTAAGGAGTCATTAAGCCTCAGTATAGGCAGACATAGTTTGGTCAATTTGAAACAATTTCTGAACACATCTCAAGTTTTTTTCGAGATTTTAAATTTGAGGTTTAGGGTTTGGGCACTATGACAGCCATCTCTATTTTTTTCAATGTAAGCTAACACACCTGTCGTATCAAGATGTACAGTACATCATCACGAGTTAAGTCGACTGGTCAGGGTACCCATACCTCATATCGTAAGTTTCTTAGGAGACAAGATCCAAAGTATAATGGAGCATACGGATAGAAATCACTTTTACAATTCATGCTATATGAACCCTTTATTTAAAATATCCAATCTACTAATTTTGATAGTCATTTATTATTGTCACCTCTATACATTTCATCGACGTAGTTACAGAGCTAATGTCCTAAATTTCCCTTTTTTTCAGTTTTTTCTATTTTGTACAATTGTTAACCCTGCCTAAATGCAGTTTATTTTCTCTTCCAGTTTAGACTCTATGAGTTCCTCAATAGAGGAGTGGTATTTAAGATATTGTATGGGCTTATTCTTATATAGCTAGCATACAAATTATTTATTATTGTTACTTCTATATATTTCAACGGATGTGGTTACTTATGTTTTCTTTCTCTCTTTTTTCTTCTATATTTTTCTATAATCGTTAACCCTGCCTGCATGCAGCTTATTGTCCCCTCCCCATTTTCCAGCCTGTGCTGAATTAGTCGAAAATTGAATGGAGGTAATTTAAGAGAATGTGAGTCTGTCCTGTTTGACTCTGATAAAGACGTATCTTGCATCATTGTTAATCAGACAATAACATTTTTGTCTGCTATCTGGGTATCTGTGTATTATATTTTAGATCTCCTAAAACAAGATTACCCTGTTTTAAGAGCAGCGGACAGGTGTGCAACTCCTTGAAGGTGAAGAACGTCTAACTTTCTCTTCACACCATATCTCAAGCTTTGTTACTTAATAATTTTTTCACCTTCACTCCCAATGTTGGCACATACCATACAGTGCTTTGACTGCTTCTCCTTTGTCTGTTTGGCACATCCAGTGTGCTACAGGGGTCAAATGACATGATGCTACAAGACACATTTACAGTATGTGTTGCCCTTAAGGGTCCGAATCTCAGATCACTCCATCCATTCTATCCAGACCAGACGAAGGAATTCTGGACCTGACTGCATCCATTGGTTTCACTGTTCTTCCTCACCTCATGTAAGATAGTGTCAGATCATAGCCAGGCCCAGGGATCTGGTTTGATTGGGAAAAAAGAGATATTGTAGGATTTTTGTTAGTTTTTTCAAGCTAATCTTTCAGTGAAATTCTCAAGACGTCTCACATCTGACAAGTTTTCCTATCATGCCTTTAATTTTGAGAGGTCTCTCACACACACACACTGTACATGGACTGTGCCACATGTGTCCCATGACCAGTGGCGCTCTCTCAGGCCACGCTGAATTCCAGGCCAGGCAGGAAGCCATCTAATCAAAATGTGCTCAGTGGCTGTGACCCCATGTGCTCTGGCCTGTTCTGTTCTGCTTGTGTCTTCCATGTGAACCCTCTCAATCCAGTAAGGCTGGTCCACTTTACAGCCATAGTCTTTTCCCAGCATGAGCTGTTGTGTAGAGCTTTGTGTGTTGACCCTTAAATGGGTGCACATCCTGGAGAAGACTGAATCCTCTTTGTGAACTAGTCCACAGGGGTCAGATTCAGCCTGACAAGCTGCAAAACCAAACAGAAGAGCCAGATTGTTGTATTGGGCTGTTTCTAGACTGTTCACCTCTGAGGGGGGTGTGACCCTGGAATTGGAGGGCTGATGGAATACTAATCACAAGCCTTCTGGTAACATCTCTTTCAAACAAAGCCATCAGAAGTTGTGATAAAGCAAAGACAGGCTGTTTATTTGTGGCATTCACAGTCCCTGCAATTGTCTACACGCACATTAAGCGATTCATCCTCAGCTTGTTTTGTTCTGAAATGAAAAAGATATTTGCGGAGAGACAAAAGAATTGCGTGCGTCCCCAAAGTAGCTGAGCAGCTGTGGAAGTTTATGGGATGTCATGTCAAAGACTTTGTGAGTCACACTGCAGAGGGAGAAGCATATTGTGTTCTAGAATGGACATCTGCAAAGGCTCACTGTCCCCGCCTCATTCAGGTGTGTTCGTTGAATCACCTCAGCTGAAAAAACTATTTCTCCTTGAAGTCCTTTTAGAGAAAGGTATTATATTGAATTCATGTCCATGCAGCCTATTATGGCTGCTCATGCACTGTGGACCTAATGACAAACATCCTAGAAACGGAACATGTTTGCATTGGTTTCCTGGCCCTTTAGACTCTGCAGACCTTTACAGCAGGCACTTTTTCAGTGTCAATGGAAACACGCACATTGTTGCTCTCATCACTCATGTGCACCTTTTGAGAGGGGATTTGGTGTGGATCAAAGCCCTCTGTAGCCCCTGGTGCTTCAGTGATTCATGGTCTGGACTGTGCTGGAAAGTAGGTGCCGTTGGTCTGCAGCTTTTTGTGAAGAAGACAGGAAGTAAAAGGGCCAGTCTTGACCTTTTGGCAGAGACGGCGCCAGCTCTTTTACAATGCCTTGGAAACTTAACAATGTGACATTTACTGTCTGTGGTGGAGTGTAGCCGCTGTATTGCAATGAATGGGAATGAACACAAATGGAAATCAACTGGAAGAGCAGGTTGCTATATTCAATCCAATGATATTTTTCACCAACAATGTATAACCTTTTTGTCTGTGCTTCTGATTTTCTGTTTTTTTTTTTTTTTTTTTCTGGGTCTATCGACTCCTTCTACATTCGACATGGCCAGTTGTAATGTAATTTCAAATCCAGTTTAGTTCCATTTTGTTATAATGCAATATCACAATCAGGCTATAGCTAGGATGTCAGAAAACCTAAGATCAAGGAGTACAACCAGCCCAAATTTTGATTTGCTTTTATTTCTAGTTAGGAAATTGCTAATCCTATTTTGCTCATTCTCAAGTAGTTACATTTACAGTCTAAAAGTACTGGAGTTAGCTGATACAACATACAGTATATATAATATATATCCAAGTTGCTTAAACCCCCAAATATCCCCCAAAAAATACAGGAACATGATCTTAGTGTCATCAGTGGTATTGTAGCTGTGGCCCTGTTCACAAGCAAAACAGATCAGTAGAGGAACTGAATGGAGTTTTGCCTGAGAATTAAAATAATAGGCTATACATACATTATAGGTAAATCTTATTGGCTTTACCAAACCTAGTTTAAAGTGTGTCTTCACTCTGAATCCATGGAACGTTACCATACATACCATTAATTATATCAAGGTAGCAATTACTGAGGGCCAGTAGTGTATCTGTCTGTCGAGAGCTAACACCCAATCTGGTAATAATTGTTATATCCAACAATTTTTACAAATTCATACAACTGTTGAAACCATTTTGCACTTCACAAGTGAAAAGGTCCACGGAGATGGATGGATGGATGAAGTGAAAAGGTAACATAATAAACATGCATGCAGAATAGTTGCATCCATTATTAAATTTTATTTATGGTGCAACCCAATCAAAGCTTCCTAATTGCTATGTACAGTATTTATGGAAACTTGATTTGTAACTTCATTTTAATTTCTTAGTTAAAAGTTAGGGTTTGTGCAGCAGTCTTGTGTAGTTTCATAAGCTACACTACCAGGCTGATGGTGACATCAGGGGGGTGCTGAGGGGTGGGTGGTGACAGCAGCTGCCATCTCCCAAAACAAAGCACCTTCAATCCCCTGTCACAGGCTCCCATTCAGACAATGGCTCTTTGTAGAAGCTGAAACGGCTTTAGTTTTAAGAGCCTACCTGTCCAGTAACACCTGTAATTAGTATGGGGGACCTTGGGGGCCAATGGTAATTATAATGTGGAGTGAGGCATTTTTTTACTCCATCACGGTAGGATTGATGTGATAAGTTGATGCAAAAGGGCATCATCCATGAGTTTAGATGCTAAAGATGATTTCAAGTTGTGTAATGTTGTAAAATGATGTTTAGTTCAATTGGGGATATAGTGTTCCCTGTGCCTGTGTACAAACTGTAGGCTGGGAAAAGTACACCTCTTCAGTCTGTTCATTTTCTTTAATTGTATTCTTGTGGGTGGAAGCTTTCCCTGCACCTTCCTTTTGTCTGCTGGGTACTCCTTCCTCCTCACCAATTTACAACTCTCAGGAGTGTCATCACTCCTCTCCTGTAACTTCACATCTGAGGCTGCATATATGATATAGAAACTACAGTTCATCATTGCTTTTTTTTACTGGCAAGTTCTATTCTGTAGCGCAGCAGTGTCCATCAGCAGAATCACAAGAAGTAAGTCTTCACATACAAGTTTGGAGAAACACTGTCTGTCTCTAGATGATGCGGCTTGGACACATCATCAGTGATGAGCCCAGGGTCATCGGATGTTTCGGGTCTGATCATCAGGCACCCTCACCTGGGTGACCCAATCAGGGATGATCAGTCTCCAGCTTGTGTCCAAGCGGCAGGCTACACCATGTATCACCCCTCTTGATCCACAACCACCTTGAAGCCTTTTCCCCTGCTATAATGATGTTCCTGATGGCTTTTCTTTCCTGCAACCCTCTGATGCCAAGGAGCCTGAGTGCCCGGAAATCCCCTTCAGCCCACCTCGATAGGCTTACAGCGGGCCTTCCATCCATTCCCTCTACAGGCCTCTAGCACCTCAAGGTATTTGGCCCTTTTCCGCTCACTGGCTTTCTCTATGCGGTCTTCCAAGGGGTCTGTAAGTTCAAAGATCACTACTTGCTTTGAGGAGTCAGATGTTAAGACCACGTCCAGCCTGAGTCTTGTTTTCGCAGTGTGCACTGGAAACTTCAGCTGTCTCCCGAGGTCCACTTTCAGCTGCCAGTCACGAGCCGAGGCCAGCAGCCCTGTTGAGGTCTTCTGCTCTGCCTGTGTTTTCTCCCCTGCCATAACAAAGGTGACGTTGCGCCTTGCTGGGAGCTGCTGTTTGCTCTGTCGCATTCCTGTGCAGATGCTATCCGCTACTGCCCTCAACACCTGGTCATGGCGCCATGTGTACCTCCCCTGACCCAAGGCTTTCAGGCAGCAGCTCAGAGTGTGCTCCAGAGAACCTCTTGCCAGGCACAACGGGCATGCTGGAGTTTCCACAAGACCCCAAGTATGCAGATTGGATGGTCTTGGGAGGACATCGTATACTGACTGAATCAGAAATTTGAGTCTTGCTGGTTCCTGGTTCAAGGAATGTTTAATTTTTTAGTGCACACGCAAGAAGAAAGAAAATAGAAAATAGAAGAAAAAAACAATAATCTGTAGGCGGACTTGTCCCCTTCAGGAGCTTGACAGACTGGTGACTGGAGGTGCAGCTGTTGGGGTACAGGGAGAAGAGCACAGGGAAAAGGACGCAGCCAAAAATCTTGACGCTTTATTATGACA
This sequence comes from Zingel zingel, assembly GCA_023566125.1. NCBI lineage: Eukaryota > Metazoa > Chordata > Actinopteri > Perciformes > Percidae > Zingel > Zingel zingel. The sequence goes on along the minus strand of CM042336.1, from coordinate 526,915 downwards.
TTGCACTGAAGAAGTCGGGACTCGAACCCCTGTACCTGCAGTTCCCACAAGGTGTGTGGACATGGGGCATGCACTGTTACCGTTCTGCCACTGACATACAAAAGCTGAAAATAAGAACACCATTTCCATTTCAGCGTGAAAGCATTATTTGAATTCCTGTTTGATCCTGACAGTGATTACAAGTTGTTGCGGACAATTCTTACTGCAAGTGTGAATCAAACCTAAAGACATTTGTGTAATGGCATGTCCTGTGTGTGTTTGCCAGCATGAACGTGTCTAAGTACATGTTTGATACTGTGTCCCACCATGCATGTAAAGAGAAATTGTTTAGTTGTTCAGTGTGTTTGCCTGAAGGGGAAAACTGGAATATAGCACCAGTCAACTGTGACAATTGAAGAAATTGAGAAAGGGAGAGAGAGAGGAGGATGTGGAAAGGGTGCAAGTATCTGACATGAATAATACACCTGTATTTCAAAAGAGGCTACACTACCTGCCTAGACAGTCCTGTCGATGCTCTAACAGTATGAATATGCTAATATGAATTAGACCATGCAGTTGCAGCTCCTGTGTGGATGTTGGTGTGCGAAATAATAGAATGTGCAAACAGTGAAACCGTGTCAGACCTTAGCGAATGCGGAATCTGTCGCCCCCGTCAGCTGAAACCGATATAAAAACTGTCACTACACAAACATGGAGGTATACAGGAATGATGTATTAGTTGAGGAAAGAAAAAACATGTAGTGTCTTCCACCAAATGCCATTTAGACACCCTTTCAATATATAGAGTGCATAGAAGTACAGGAGGGGCATAGTGTCCCCTAATAAAATGCTCCATGTGGGACGTGCATTGGATCCTCCAGATGCTGCCAGTTCCCATGGACTCTCCTGTGGCATTTGGCTTTTCAAGGCTTAATAATGAAGCTAATGACTGTCACTAGTGTTTGATTAAACCCCTGCCCCGGCAGCCTGGGGGCTCAGGTGTACCGGCTGTAATTAACACATGGTAATTAATTTACTGAGGAGCTAGAAGAGGATAAGGGTGCCCCAGAGGTTAAAAAAGCCACTTGTTACAGGAGATGGAATGAGCTGAATGTCGCAGTGCTCGACTGTGAGTCAAACGAAAAGGGATGCCTTCAAATTCCATGTAGCGGAATCCTTTTAAACCTTTCCATGGCTCGCAGTCCATCCAATCAGGAATAGTTTGACTGAGAAGTTTTCCAAATTTGTTAGGTAGCTTTGAAAGATTCTCTACCCCTTATTGGGATATTAAATGAGAGCCACAGAGTCTGTGGTGATTACATCTTGAAAAGTAATTTGGTTCAGATGCAAAAAACAGTATGTCTTCAATACAATGTAACTGGTTTTAAGCATTTTGTTAAATCTGATACTCAATAGCAAACTATGTCTCATTGCAGTCATTTGAAGCGTGAAATTATCTCGCCCCCACTGGCAGGTTTTGTAAAAAACAAGCAGCTCTTTCTAAGAGTCAATTGAAGTCTAAATGACTCGTTGGCATGGACATTATTTGCAGTGATTATTTGCCTTGCTTAGAGATACCATGAAGAGCAGCTGGATGTCATTAGAACCGGGCTAAGAGCTAAGAGTCAGAGGAGGCTCTTTCCCTACTCCTTAAATGATTCTGCCTGCATCAGAATGTGTTTGAATTTTACATGATTGGGCAGTGGAAGAACCGACTTCAAAGATATGTGGGTTAAGCTAGTATCAATGGGTTAGCCCAGCAGAGAATTAAGCAGATAATGCAGTGAACATTTTTATAGAAGACAAGCTATATCGAGAACTATTATACTGGATTTGCTTGCAAACTCAATCCACAGAGAGCCATTAATGTCTGAGCTCTCTACTACAGCTTTCTGCAGTCACACAGGCCGGAGGTCCCTGTTCAGTCTACCGTATATCTCTCCCATGCTCATCATCTCGCTTTCTATCTTTTCTTCCGCACATTCTATTTTTCTCTGAAACCACCTTCCTCTCTTTAGTTTCACTTCTTGTCCTCCACCTCCACAGTGACTCTTCTCTCCACTTTAGCTCTTTTCTAGCTCAGAATCTCTTCATCACATTGCTGCGCTTGTAAACGGACAAGTTGACGGGTGTTGGCTAAATTGTATTACAGATAAAAATGTCGACAACACCACCTTTGGACTTTCACCCAAAGAATACCCAAAGCTTGGGATTCAAAGCCAATTTATTACTTTTAACTATGTGTTCTTAGAACCAGGGGTTCCCGCGAACAGAGGCAAGTCCACGATGAAAAACTCAGAGACGTAGATCCCAAAAATATACTGTATTAAAACAATCAGATCACAATATATACAACAACTAAGATACAAAGGAAAATACAAGTTGTAAAAGACTAATACCTGGAATTTAAAATAATCAGAACAAAAAAAACAGAATATCAAAATGGAGTAGATACTAAGATGCAACAGGAGTTACAGCCACACTCAGCAGGAGGGGCAACTACAAACAACTGGCCTAAGACTTCATAAAACACAACAAAAAGAAAACAATAGTAAATCAAAACAGCACAAGCATGCATTAAAACATGCACATAAGAGAAGAATATAGCCACTTTTTTCCTATATACTGTATACTCGTGTATCTCTCTTCAGTTTACTTACTTAATAACTAAAACAATAAAAATGCTGTCTGATAATAATCAGGCAAAAGTCAATAAAGCAAGATTCAAATACTAACAAATCGAGTTAGCTTGTGTAAAATTCTACCTAAACAAAAAGCTGCAGTGACACTCCCCCCTATGCATGTACACAAAAAAAGAAAAATGGGTTAGTGGCATATAAGTCAACCAGAACTTACTGAATGTTTACCTCGGCTGTGAGTCAGTTATTAGGACATCGTAGACTCTCGGCCCCAAGCCAACATTTACTCTGGACCTCAATAAGCCAATAATAACAGTGACACATGAGCAGCACAGCACACTGGGACATCTGTCGGGAAACATTGTGGAATCAACTACATTTTAAAAACTTCAGTGACATAAACACGGTAACGCTACCATCACAAGCTACATACCTCGCACCTGGAAGACACTGCAGAGCGGAGGAGAAAGATTTGCTAATGGTATTTATATCCGGGGGAACTGATTAGTGCACTTGCTGCATTGGTCAATTGTGTGGGCAGGACAGTGTCAACTTAACCTGCCAGTTACACTCTCATCTACAATCTTTCTTCCCCTAACTGTTTATCCTCATGGATCTTCTCATATTTCATGTTTATTTTTGCGTCACTATCCTCACTTTTCTATCTCTATGCAGTTATTGCTCTTTGATCAGACCAAGTCATACGCATGGCACAGACACACACACACACACACACACACACACACACACACACACACACACACACACACACACACACAGTCTGCTGTGGAAAGATAAGAGGTGTGTGGAGATTAGCCCAGGGACGGCTGTCTTAAGCAGGCCAATATGAAAGAGGATATAAAGGGGAATGCACTGTTAGCACTTCTGATAGCCACCTAAGCTAACACAGGTTAATGTACACCACAGCTGATAATCAACTCAGCTAACACACAGAGGGACAGACATGTGATTGTAGACACCTCTACAAACTGTAATATTGTAGATAAAGCTTTGATCCCAGTGTGTGGGTGCAAATGTATCATGGTCAACACAGAATGGACCCATTTTTTAAGCCACCTGTTGAACTGCCTGCACAGTCTTTGGTTACACAGTTTGCATTTTGCTATTTTCACACTTATTTTCAACAATATTTAACCACACAGCAAGAATTCTGCCATTTTAGCATGAAAAGTAAATGAAAGAAACCGGCAGCAAAAGAGATGATCCAGTTATATTACTGTAAGGACTGCATATCAAGGTGAGACTAACAGCTACGGCAGCTGCATGGTGTTAGTAGTCGTGGTAAAGAGGATTGGAGAAGGTATCTTTGTTTCAGTACATACAATAGTCTCCAGTACACAGACACACAAGCATGTACATGCTATAATTCCTGTGGGGAAACCTTTTTGCAAGAATCTTGAAATATCATGGCTGGATCTGTAGCTTCTCATCTCTGCTGCAGGCTCTGGGCTAAATTAGCTGCTACTAGCATAAGACACCAAAGTCTCTGATTGCATTGTGGGTAATGTAACCACCAGGTTTTGAGAAGTAAGAGTATGTATGTATGAAATAAAAAAAATTCAAAAAAGTATATATATATAAAATTATTTTTTCAACTATCCTTTAGGTGGTCTCAGTGTAGGCTGGTGTTTTGGAGCTGCCTCTACAGCTGTACTAAAGCATGTTAAAATATGTTCAGCTACACATCAAATGGATGACTTCATTCATTAGCTACCCTCCCCTAAGGGCCTTCTACTGTAGGACTTACCCAGCACTACTTTGATAAATACTTGTCTTGGCCGTGGTTCTGCCTCTCAGGTGTTTTTGTGTTTTCATTGTGCTGCATCAGGGCAGCCAGCCAGCAAACAGTTTCTTTCCATGCTTTTTATTCTATACTTACAATCATGTAGAATAATATGGCTTAACTTAGCATTGAGTGTAATTAAGTGCTTTGATTGTCTTTGCGTCTTTGGCACGTTTCTTGAACAATACAAAGCTACTACCCGTACAAAAGCATGATACTTGGGTGTTCATCAAAGTGCAAGCTGCCAAAAACATCTTCGAAGCTAAAAAACATCCATTCTCTAGGGAAAGCCTTGGCAGCTGGCAGTGGTCCAGTCCTACAGCGCCTGAAGGAACAGCACATCCTGGGTATACTGTAGGTAGCTGCCAGCTTGCTTTTCCTGTCTGTATCAACTCCTAAACCCTTGAATAGGTAACTGTGATTACCCTATTATTATATATTAAGTGGCTAAAATCCACTTTGTCTTTTGTACCCAATTTTTTAAACAGTATACACATATTTTGGAGTATATTTCACTTATTCACAATCAAAGCTTAAAGGTGCATCCAACAAAACAATAGATCACAAAGAATGTATGGTGGCTGAGACCTTCTGTGTTGCTTGTTCATTTGTAGTGGACAAATGTTATTTTCCTTAATAAAGAATCTACTTTTTGTCATTAATTCATTAATTGTTTAGTCCACAAGATAGAAGAAAGTCAAAAAGAAATTCCCAGATGTCTTGAAATGGTTCTAACCAAAAGTCCAAAACCCAAAGATATTCATTTCTTAAGGGTTAATGCCCGACGAGGTTGCCTCTGCCGGAGTCCATTAATGACCTTATTATGGACACCTCGAAGGGCATTGGTCAATTGCCACTGCAGTTTTTTTTTAAACCATTCATTTATATTTTCATGTGTGTTTTGTTAACTCTTGAGGGTTTGACTAACACCTGGACAAATAATTCCCATCTCATAAGGTTCATATGCAATGGAAAGGTTGTTCACTGCTCCAGTAAATAGGAAGAACCTGGCAAGATACGATCATACGACCTGGCAACCGGAGATATTAATAGTCCTCTCAGCTCATAGAACCCTTTTGCTCAGCTATGAGCCAGAAAACTAACGTCAACTCAAAGTCAGTATCATTGTGTACGCTTGACAATCAGTAAAAGTATGAAGAAAGTATGAGACCCCAAATCAGTATACATATTTTCACAAACGAGTGGTGCACTTGTTACTTACAAACAAAAACAATGAACTGATGATCATACATGTTCTTTCGGGTTAGTTTTCTGATAGAAATATATTAATGTTAAAGGTGCTGTAGGTAGGATTGTGAAGATCTAGGACTTAGCCAAAGAATTTGAACATCAACAACTTCTCAGTCCCTCCCCCCTTTCTGCTAAAGCCCAAAACGGTCCCATAAGCCCCTCCCCCCACAAGGGAGAATGAATGTGTGTGCATGAGCAGTGATTGGCCCTGATTGGTGCCTCTGAACAGGGAGCTGTGGATTTTTCCAAATCTCACTACAGGCTGTAGGTGGAGCCAGAGGAGCAAGATTCATTTTTTTTAAATGACTTGCTTCATGTAGTTCTACTGGAACATAGGGTCAGTTTCAGCAGATATGACAGAAAGTTAGTTTTATAAGTCTTACCTACTGCATCTTTAATAATACTACAGCCTGACCTTCAATGGATCTCCTTGGTTTAGAGTCATTAATGGAAACAGTATGTGTTCCATTAAAAGTAGGACTGTCAATCCATTTAAACTTTTAATCACGATTAATCGCATGAGTGTCCTAGTTAACTCGCAATTCATCACACATTTTTGTATCTGTTTTAAATGTACTTTAAAATGAATCATTTTTCAAGTTTTTAATGCTCAAGTGGTATTTGAGACTGGACTACTCCAGTTGTAACTCAGTTGACATCGACAGGATATGTAAATAACTTTAGTCTTGTGGAGAGCTTGCCGTTCAAAAGACCCTTTCTTAATCCATTTCTGCTGAAAGGGCTTTGTTTCTGCTAGCCATCCAATGGATGTATTATAAGAACTGATCCGCTCACGTTCTGCTGTTTGTCGTTCCGCTTGAGTGCTGTTTAATGTAATCGAGGATCTGTGGAGCGCATGCATGAGAATGAATTCAAATAGAAATATAGGCTATTTGCATATATTTATAAGTCGCTAAGAGGGTCTAAAAAGTTGCTAAATCTAGCAAGAAAGTCGCCAAGTTGGCAACACTGTCCACAACGTTACTCCTGCAGCTTCCTGATTCCCAAACTATGGAGCGAATCACGAAAATCACAGCGAAATCACAGAACGTGCGTGCGTAAATCGCCCGTTAAAAAAAGTAGTGCCGCTAAAAATGAGCTAAAAGGAATTTGTGTCAACTTGTTTACAACCCGTTCATTTTGACAGCCCTAATTAAAAGCGTGTTTTGTTTGAGTAAAACACAATATCATTACATTTTGGAGTTAACATTTTTATTTTGAATGTACAGTTTTATAATACAGTAGTGCTACAGTATGTCTGCCTGATGCAAAATGGAAGAGGGAAGGCACATAGCACTGATGAACACCCACTTTGGAACCACAAAGCCTCTTTAATTGCCAAGTCATTCATCTTCCAAAACATAGACAGTCTTCACTAGTGCCAGCTAGCTCACTTCCTGCTCAGGGCTACTTGGCTTTGATTGCTGTCTTTCCTTCCAGTAGTCTTTTCCCGGTGCAGTCTGCCCAGAGCAAGAATAGCTGTGATCCTCAATCTGTCTTTTGGGACGATTGCCTATTATGTCTAGTCTCTAGGAGGGATGGTGATATGGCGTCTATTGTCAGTGCAACACAAAGGAAGGTTGATAGCAATGTGTCTTGGGTGATGAGGCTAGTGTCTAATAGTTTCCTGTTTAACACATTATTTGCATGTTTTAAGATGATTAAATCTTTCAAATAGGGATCAACATGTTAAAAGATCACGTTAGTGCAACTCAGCAACACACAGTAGGTTGGCAGTCAGATGGAAAGGGATCAAAGTTATTATTTCCACTCAGCTGTCCTGTTGATTCCCTCCTCCACACCCACTTTCTGTGCTTACTCGGCTTTCTTGGATTACTGCGATAACTCCAAACCACACATACCAACAGGCGGGTCAATGACGACTGGTTCTGGACGGAGTCCTAAACCTGAAAGCATGCTGGGTATGTGGCACTGAGCGGTCTGAAGGGGTGTGAGACTCAGCAGCTGTCCTCCTTCTCACAATCCTTCACCTGGAGCTGTCCTATCAAGTTACCTTGGTTGAAACAGACACAGATGGACATTAATTTACCTGAATATAACCCACACATTAACACAGCATACATTATACTGTACATCTGTCTGTGGTAGAAAACCATTTTGACAAGACGTTTGTAAAAGAAGTAGAGAGCGCACGCAGCAGGACAACAGACTTTTGCTCTGTGCGGCCCCCTTCTTGTCACCGAGGGCGCCAGCTGCTGACTCTGCATGAGTGACATGCGAGCGCTCACTCCAAACCGCTTTCAATTTATCTTCTACACCCCATATATGCAATAAGAAGCTACTTTGTTATGTCTGTGTCTTAATCAGTTAGTTTTACACACAACCTTATCAGAGCTGAATATTTGATGACTGTAGTCAATATAGTCATGTGTAGTGTTATAGCCTACATTTTAAGTAGTCTTGATTTGGGTGGTCATGTACATGTAAAACGGTTGTGAATCTAAATGAGTTATTCAAATTGTAAATTGTATCACACCACAGTCAACTTGAATCAATTAAAATGTAATTTTAGTCTGGCTAACTTTGGAAAACCACTATCCTGGTGAATATAAAGGCTTGAAACTATTTAATGAAATACATACAAATACATACAAAAACACATTTGAAGGGCTATATTACAGTACCAAGACTTTACAGAATTGTATGTTAACTAGATGATATTGTAACCAACAGTGCTAGAGAAATGTCCACCAATCACAGAGCTGTTGGGCAGACCAGTATCAAAATGTATTAACATGTTTTTCTAGGAAGTGATTCCACATCAAGCTCTGACAGTTACCAGATTTAAACAGCCAAGAAGGACACTTGGGTTTGTGGGAAGCAGTCTTGCGTACAGGCTCACATTCATGCACGACATGCTAATGTACCCAGAGAGTGTGTGCATCAAGGTGTGGCATTGGATGGCCATAGCTGCATTGTGTTCTGCTGGCTGAACAACAGAGGTGTTGGACGTGTCGTGCTAGCGTGCATATGCGAGATGTATCTGGATATTGTGTGTGTAAGCTGGGATATGAATACAATGGAATATGTTAAACGATGTTAGTGGATGTTGCACGCCTACGTATACTGTATGTGTGTGGTTGTAAATTTGACAGCAGCTGTTTTTAAGCCAGAAGGGGGCTAATGAATTGTGACTGCAGTGCTGATACTGGGCTGTCAGCCAGTAAGGCCTCCTCTCTAAATGAACATGGATTTGATCAGAGTGCTGGGGGATGGGGAGATGTTCCCACAAGCACCGACAGAGCACAAAAAGGTTACATTTAACAAACTGGCACGTCATGTATGCAACAATTAGTTTTTTTCTGACACATGGCTCTGTGGTTGTGGAAAGAGAAGACGATCGTTCAAGAAATTCTGTGCGGATGTGATTTTGTGGTTCAAGGTTTATAGTTAATTTAATGCCATTTTTTAACACAGGGTTGCACGCCGTTCAAGAGTTCTTGATTGGAGGAGGTGTGACCACCAGTCCGAACTGACTGAAATTTGACATTGGACTTCCTCATAAATGCCAGAGTGTGGTATTCGAGCCCAGAGTGCTAAGTTTACCAATCAGTTTGATTAGGGAGGTGTAGGTGTGTGAGGGCTGAGTGGAGGGCAGTGGAGCCTCTGTATGCAAACCGGTGAGGGTTCAGGCTGGCTGTGATGTGTTGGAGAACACTTTTCTCAAAACACTACATCAGAATGGAGGTGAGTGCCTCAGTGCGGTAGGCGTTTAGACTAGACACTGCAAACTTTTTAGGTACAGGGATGATGGTGGCTGTCTTGAAGCAGGTGGGAACACTCTCCTGTGACAGTGATATGTCAAACATGTCAGTGATAACCATGGTCAACTAGCTGGTTGGCACATGTTCTTAGTAATTCTTAGTCTTAGTAGAATTCTAACAGGCCTAGCATCTTCACTCATATTCACTTTCAGAACTTGAGAAGGATTTTTACCACATCTGCTGTGGATACTGACAGTGGCCAGCCCTTTCGAGGCAGGGGCAGACTTGACAGCTCTCTGCTCTCTGAATCGCCTGCCACACATCTTTGGTGTTGGTGTTAAAGTCTCTCTCCTGATGTCTCCGCTTTTCCTCCTTGATGCCAGCTTTCAATCTGTTGTCTGTCTGTGTTTTATGCTTCCTTGTCACCTGACCGAAATTATGTTGGTTTTTTTGGCACTGGATAGGGCCCACACCTCTGAATTCATCCAGGCTTTCTGGCTGGGGATTGACTTTATTGTCTTAGTGATCACGAATATTCCTTAAGATTGATGTGGTTCTAATGGGTGCTGGCATATCTGCATGCACTTAAAACAGTCCTGTAGAGCTGTCACAGTCAGGAGACATTAGCTGAATTTGCCAAAAACAGATTACAATCGCAGACTCCACCTTTAAACTCACCAGCTAAAATAATAATACCATCCAGTTGTTTGGTCATTTGACTGCTGACCTTATATATATTACAGCAGCAACAAAAACACTGGTAAATTCTCTGGGCAGATAATGGTTGACATCTTAACAATAATTCCACATCAGGGAAATATTGTCCATCAACTTTGAATACGTTTGAGCACCAAGCATTATTGCTGTAAACACAGAGTCCGCCTCCCCTCATGTTACAGGAGTCTAGCGTCCTGTCGGCGTAGAATACGGTTATACAGGATGTTATGATGGAGCCAGTTCTCTGTGAAGATGTGGACACAAACAGACTCTGATTTCCCATTGCTGAGTCTTATTTCATCCAATTTATATTCCTGCGACTGGAAATTGGCCACCACTAGGCTGGGTAGTGGAATAGCCTTAGGTCCAAGCTGGATAAGCTCAGCTCTTATCCCAGCTCTCTCTCATCTATTCATGGTGCAGTCACACCGCTTTCGGTGGCCTTTGGTCAGGCTGGTCTGGCTGTGTGGTCGGAAGATGTTTTGGGCGGTGTATGTATGCTAATGTGTGTGTTCATATTTCTAGTCATGTACAGAAAACAGCACACGCTCATATTATCTCAGTCACACACCCTGACCCTGTACATCGTTTTAGGTTCAACTCTAACTTGGCTCTTCTGCATACAGTAGGTCACACACACACACACACACACACACACACACACACACACACACACACACACACACACACACACACACACACACTCTTGCAGACATGCTCAGTCTTTCCACCGAACAATGGTAATTACCCTGCTGAGATGAGCTACTCCCTCATTTTAAAACTTCACTTGCACAGACACTAACGCAGAGCTCAACAGGACATTACTGAGGAAGTGAGCACTTAGTCAGCTCAGTAAAACTCATTAGCTCACATGTAACTTCATAGATAGACTGCTTGCACTGTCCTCACTCCCTTCTTTACCCCTTTTCCCTGGTCTTTATGTTTTCATTTAGTACCCAGAGGCTCAAACAAGCGAAGGGGACATAATTGCGGGCGGCGACTGGGGAGCCGAGTCTTTACCCCGCTGCGTATATTTACAGCTCCGATGAAAACGACACTACGCATACCTCTAATGGAGCATTTGTTTCACTCTCTCGCCCTTAATAGCCCCCCCCCCCCCTTACTTTTCCCTCTGTTGTTGATGTAGTTAATTTGGTTCAGGATCGCTCGGTTACGTTGTAACCTTGGTTCTCTGAGTGGAGAGACTATCTCTCCAGCTGTAGGCCACTCGGAGACGGTTCCGATCGAACTATCAGTGATTCCACGCCAGCACAGGTGCTTTATAGGGCGTGGCCGGGCAAGCTGGTGTGTCTTAAAGAATTATCCACGTACCTGACCTCAGGGGAAGCACCCTGTACATATGGAATATGTTACGGTGGAGAGAGAGTCGCCACACGATAGAGAACAAGACATTATTGACTGACGCTTTTAGTCTTATACCAAACCACGGTGTTGTGAATTCAATGCCCCCCCCCCAGTAATTAGTGCATTTCACTTCATTTCATGTGCATGTACCAGCTACAGTACACAGCAGTAGGATTAGTGCATCTGTGTGCCTCTTGATACAGAGTGTAATCATTAACTGACCTCTCCGAAGTCTAAACTGTGTGGTGAGTTGAGCAGCAGAATTTATCACTGCCGTAAAATCTCATGCACACACATAAACACACACACACACACACACACACACACACACACACACACACACACACACACACACACACACACACACACACACACTTTGCTAAAGCTTGTGAAATGCATATACTCATTTAAGGTAAACAGTTGCATAGTAGCAAACTCCAAATGCCAGTTCAGCAGGGTACATAAAACTGTTGTGAGTAATAAAAACCATGAACAATGCTGTGATTCTCTGTATAGGAAACACAGTTACCTGGAAAAACTTGTTAACTTTGTTATTATTTAGTTCGCCACTCTGCTGCCACGCCACAGCGCCCTGGGGGGGAAGTAGAACCTTAACGTTCTCTCAGTGCAACACTACTGCTGACAACCAGATGACATTTATTAGGTTTTTGGCTATCTTAAATATTTTTCCCATATTTTTTCTTCCACTCACTGTCTGTCATTCTCTAAACTGCTGGAATATAATGCACTCAGTAAAACATGACTGAGGGATAGGGTTGGGTATCATTTGAGTTTTTTCTGATACCAGTGCTAAAACAATACTTTTAAAATGGTGCCGGTACCTAAATGGTGCCTGAAGCGGTGCCTGAACCGAAATATATATATTTATAATGTCTATAATATATAATCTAAAAAAGGAGCACAAAACGACAGTCAGCAACATTAAAGAACGGATTGTTTATTGCTAAGGCCATACGGTCAAAATGAAATGATTGATTAATAATGTAATTAATCAAATAATGACAATAACTTATAACAATGACTTATTTCACCAGTAAATTGTTGGTAAACGACAAAAACAAGCACCAGATGGGAAAAGGGTATTTTACAATAACTGAATGCACCACGAGGCTGGCGAGTGAAAAGCCTGTGTGTGTTGTTTTTCCGACAACAGCAGCTGCAGTCAGACTGTTACGTCCCGCTGTTGGAATTCTCTACAGGGAAATACAGTCACACTTTACACCGCTTAACGTAAGCTGTCAGCATTTGAACCGTTGGGTTTAATCCAGCTATTAGCTAACGGTAACGTAGCTTCCCGTGCAGCAATGCTTCTGAGAAAAAAAAAAGTCAGGCCCCGAAATGAGGAACCACAATTTTCCTTATTTGGTCTCGTTACTACCGTTTACGTTGGAACCGGTGCCCTATTGGCACCAAGTTTCAGTACCCAACCCTACTGAGGGATAAATGGAGCGGCTGATGAGTCTGAAAGAGACTCATCAGTCTAAAATAAATGGAGTCTTTAAAGTCCCAGTGTCTTTAAAGTCACAGTGTCAGTGTGTCACTTTTTCAAAACATCTCTTTCTTCTTTCTTGGCTCATTACTAACACTGGCTATGCTCAGATGCATGCATTCTCACTCCTCAGGTAGTTCCATGTTAACGACAGACCTCAAGGGGACATTGATGACACAGTTGGACATTTTCCATCACATTAACACATTAAGCACATTGTCGTCACTGCCACCTAAGTGAAGACGACGGCAGCACAACGTTGATAATCTAATATATGGAAATACCATGTGATTTATGCATCTGAGCAAAGATGAACGAGGAAAGTGAAGCGGCAGGGTGACAAGGACATCATGAACGTTAAGGCATCACAGACGACTACAGAACAGTGATGGATGCTTGGTGGGAGATTAGTTATGTTTGCATTAATCTGCTTGCTTGCCGTAGTCGCCGCAGTAAAAAAACCAACAAATTGATGTTCTTGTTTGAGAGAGAGTGAAATATGAGAAGTATAAAGTGACTCTGACAGCTTACCATGTTAACTTGTCAGTACATTTGAAATATGAGATCTGTTGTTCTTGTTTTCTTGGACTCTCAAGGATGCCAGACACACACACACACACACACACACACACACACACACACACACACACACACACACACACACACACACACACACACACACACAGTATCAGTATATTCCCATGTACAGTACTATGCCTGTTATGTCCCTATGTGATGTAACGGGCAGGTAATTACATGTATACCTCTTGAGTGTATTATGACTTGGATGGTAAGAGATTTGCCTTTTAACCTATTAATCCCTGAATAAAGTCCCTGTGCCATTTAGTGTGTGTCCTGCATCACCTTAACTCCCAGTATATAAAACCTGCAGGTTTATATATTTTACTCCTGATGGCTTTCCAGTATGATAAGACAATTTAAGATAAAACTTTATTGTCTGTTCACTCGGAAATTTGTGTTGCGTCACATGCTCCCAACAATTGACAGAATAACATACAACAACATAAATAAATCAAATAAAAAAGTATGCATGGTGTTTGTCCACATAATATTATCAGGACGAAAGAGCAGTGGTATGTACATATGAATGGTTTAGGGCATTGTGCAGAGACTGCACACGGATGGGTGCAATGAGTTTGCTGCGACCTTAAGTCAATTCTGAGATGAGAGCAAACAGAAGCTAACAGTTTACACATCTTCTCAATTGTGAAAATGCAGAGCTCTGGGTTCAACCCATCAGCAGTGAAGCTCATTACATTATGTTTGCAGGGCTGGAAATGCTTCCACACATCAATGAAACATTTGTTCTACTAATTTTAGGTCGGGAGGAAAAATCAAGTTGACATCCATTAGTGGCTAAGACCAAGACAAGTCAGTGAAAATACACTGGGGGCAGAGACAAATCCAGACTCATAAACAAAACTGGACTTCAGTATCACAACCGTGCCCTGGTTCTTCAGCTTCAGACCATCTAAGTCAGGGAGTGGGTGGGTTTATTGTATCCCGCTTCAATTCGCCCCATTTGGCACTTTCAAACTTCACCACCTGGGCACGTTGGAAAAGGCTTTCACCATAACAGAGGCACCAGGCCAGCCGCGCAGGTGGTCCCTTTGTGCTTTGTTTTAGGTCGTTATTTTTGGACACGGATGGCTGGTCGGATGGAGTGATGGAACAGTGAGTGTGAAAAGGGAGGAGGGCGAGTAGAGCGTGAATGGTTGGACACAATAACTTCACAAAGACATGGGGAGGACGTGGATGTTTGGGGTTGAACAACATGAGTGTTTCCATGCTGATACAGTTTTAGAATTTAAGAATATCTAAGGCTTCAAGCTTTCAAATGAACCTTCCTTTCTCTCCTCTTTTTTATACTTGTTTTACCAACACTCATGCCATTTTCATGCCACTAATCCTGCAATTTCCTTGTTTTTTAAATACTAGCACACCTGCAACATACACACACTTTGCTTAAACTCAGGGCACTCCTTAGACAGCAACAATAATGAGGACGTCGTTAATTTGCCCAAACGAGCGGGGGGCCTTTAGCGTGGGCTAGTAATTAATTAACAGCAACACTGTTACTTAATTAGCTCCACATGAAAGGAGAAGGGTGGTGTTGGAGGGTGAGGTGCACAAATGTATGTGTGTGTGTGTGTGTATGATTAACGGGAGATGGAGATTGATTATGAGAGCACATGTGTCTAACTGACTTCATGTAGCATCTGTGAATGTAATGGTGCCTCCTGGTGAGACCAAATAACCTCTAAATGGGTAAAACATGTAATAAAGACGGGTAATGTAAGAAATGCTGGATAACGTACCATCTTCCGACTGACTGTTTATGTGTTCATGTGATGACATTTTCTCAACAGAAACCCTAACCCCAGAAAATGTTGCAGACAACATTTTTATTCTCTGGGTATCTTGAATATTGTATGCCCTTTTTCTCAAAGCCAGTCCTTTCTTTCTGCTGTCTCCATTTTGTGTATGTGATATGAACTCTACTGTATGTGGATATATACATACATTTCATGCCTCTGTGTTCATAAATGGCAGCTTGTTCCCACCTACTCCCC
Source organism: Zingel zingel (assembly GCA_023566125.1). Lineage (NCBI taxonomy): Eukaryota > Metazoa > Chordata > Actinopteri > Perciformes > Percidae > Zingel > Zingel zingel. The sequence goes on along the minus strand of CM042336.1, from coordinate 511,331 downwards.
GGTTTTATCGCTTTCCCCAACCGCTCACTGAGCGAGAGTGTTTGCTTCATTAGCTGCAGGCTAACGTAGAGCCTTATCAACCCATACACCAAGTCTCACTCCCTGAGGGTCACAAACCCCCTTGATGAAATCGCAACTCAGCATTACTACATCCCATATACATATTCAGGACTGCTACAGTGTAGCATCAAAGAGGCCCTCTCCACCTCTGCCTTAATGCATCTAGTGCTCTTTAATCACGTATCCTAGTACACATTACCAGACACCATGTGAAGTACTATCAGTGTTTGTGTGATAGCCTAAAGGTTCGAAAAGCTGTTCCGTGGTTGTTGAGGCATCAGGAGAAAAGGACTGCACTCCCAAAATAAACTTTTGCAAAATTTCGGGAAATGACTGTTTACTCTGAAATACAGATTAGTCAATACAAAGGAATACAAACATCCCAGGGTGAAGAAAAATAGGGATTTACATGAAGATGCCATCGAAAATGTCTAACTAGAGAGACTACGAGATTCAGGAACTTTGGCTGTAAGGATCGACGCCAAAATCGTCAGACAAATTCAAGAAACGGCAAGAGACTCGTATGACCAAATTCCGAACTGGCTACATGAGCGCAGTGTAATACGTGTCATGTCCTGCCTCCTTGAGTATTTCTAGTAAGTGAGAACGTGTCTAACATGGACAGTCTCCTGTTGTGCGCTACATGCGAACGGGAAAACTTTCTATGAGAAAACGTCTTCAGACACAAACGCTTAAGATTAAGATTTTAAGTTAAGATTTCCTCCCTCCTCCAAGAAAGAGTTTTCAGTGTTCATTGTGCAAAAGGTTTGGTCAAGGTTAGTCTCGCTTTGCCAGACCACCCACACTCTGCGGAGCGGAGGAAGGTCTGGCTAGTCCATACAGCATTCTGGGAAGGGAGAAAGACACGCTGTGGTTTATTGGCATTTCTTTAAACCAATCACAATCGTCACTAAGGTCCGCGCAGAAACAAACTCTGATTGGACAGATAGTCTAGCTAGCTGTCTGGATTTACCCTGCAGAGATCTGAGGAGCAGTTAACCATAGTCCTCAGAAATCCACCGGAACAATCCCAGAAGTGGAACGCCAAGGATATAGACTAGACCGAGATTACAGTTGAGTTAAGATTTTACTAACAAAGAATACGTTTATTGAAACAACACGCTAACTTAGGGATGGAATCAAAGTTGAGGGGATGAACTAAAATTAAATGGGGATTTTCATTTGGTGAAGGCCGGAGGGTGTCAAGAACCTGTGTTATATTGTCTTTTATAAGTAACATAGTCTTACTTTAAGACATTGTGTTATTTGTATAATGGTTTACAGCTAAAGAATTCTCGTTACCACCTCCAGGGATGCTATTGCGTCACTGATATCTTTGAGTTAGAGATTTTCTAAGAGAACTAATATTCAGTTAAACAGCTGGCATGGTTTTTCTCTGTACATCTGCTACAGCATGCTACCTAATAATACCAACCTGAGGAGTGACAGGCTGTATAATGCAGTGGGTTATAAATCCTGTGTGAAAAGCAGCGGTGTTGTGTTGGTGTGGATGTAAGCTGTAGCTCCCCTCTGGCCTTTTGCTGTCCTCTAATCCTCTCTGCGCCTCTATCTGGATGGCCCAGACAAGACAAGGTCAAGGGACACCAGGCTAATGCAATCATATGAGGATAGAGAATAGCAGCGTTAGCTTGTGCATGTGTGTATATGTATGTCCGTGCTTGCACTCTCAAGCTGCAAGCCAGATAAAATAAATAAAACAGTTTGAAAACCCTTCTATTTGAGATGAGGACATTATAATACACTGCATCTCTTCTTCTCAATACATTCAGTTTTGAGATGGGGAAGCCATATCTAACAACCAACAGGGACCAATTTTGCATTTTTCAACTGCTGAAAAAATAGATAGGGTTTACTATGTGAGTAAATGTTGAATCCTTTAGATGATTTCATTGGATTGGAACATGAGGCTACAGGGAACAATTTAGGCAACAGAATTATACAGCATTTTCCTCTTTAATTTCATGTTTTATTTTAATTCAAAGCCTAGCATATGAGCACTTAATGAAAGCAAAGAGCATTCAAAGCCAACACTCTAATGTTAGTGAAATATGGCCTTGAGTGGTTATTTTGGGTTCAGGATTTTTCTTCAACTGTCACCCTTTCGCTGTCATCCACCCAGCCACGATTGGATAGAAAGCATGCTCCAGTCCCCATTATTAATTATGTATACAACTCTCATGCAAGTCCTATCTGGACTGGGAACAATTAATAATGAAACAGCACTGTAATTACATGGTGCTCATCATAGATATTTTCCATTCACTCTTCCTCCTTCTCTGCCTCATCTCTTTACCTCTCTATTTCTAGCTTTCTTTCCCCCTCTGCTCTGTCTTAATGTCTGCTTCTTTAGGTATGATCCAACCTGCTCATCAGTGTCAGCTTTTAGCTGGCATAATGTAGATGACATCACTTGTGCTTTTGAAGCGTATGGTAAAGTCCAATCTCCTCTTTGGTACTTGTTATACATATAGCTGAAAATTGGGGGAGAAATGATGTCTTTCATGACTCCAGTAGTAGCATAAGCCTATATATTGAACAAGCTGCACCAGTTTGCCGCCGTATAGCCAATCAAGAAATGACTAGTTTTCGCCATAATACTTGCTGACAGTGCGGAACAAGTTGGTTCATTCACTCAAATACATTTGCAGGTCTGTTTCTTTTATACTTTTGTAGTATGTTTATGTCTTGAAACAACCAATCAATATTTTAAGTAAGTTTTAAGTAAGAATAAAGTAAGTTGTGCTACCCATGGGGCTTATTATTGAGCATGCACGCTCTGGCACCTTTGTTCTAGTTTGAACATTTCTCTACCTTCAGGGCATTTCAGAATAAAGGCAAAGGAACTGATCTGTTCTGAAAACCATTTTTTCCAATGGCTTGCGCCGCGCCATGACATATTTTCACTGCGTCGAGCAAAGCTGGTGCAGCAGCAGTGTGCCGGCGAGCTCGTGCTGCCGCTGCCGATGTGAGCTGATCCCAGCGGCAAGCGCAGCACAAACCCTGTTTGGTCTGACAGGCCTATTAGAGGGCACCAACATGCTGAAAGTTACTTTATTCAGTTTTAAATGTCAAAGGGGCAATCTAATAATCATAACATGATTCTTCATCTATACTGAAAACCAAATACTCTACTAGGAATTAATATTTCCCCTGAGCATTTACATTTAAAGAGCACACCGTCATATTTTCCCTGGCCAATCAGAACATCAAATTTAAAATTACAGTGACCACCATCAAAGCACCTCCCCTGTATCCTCTCCTATTATGTTGTCAAGTACAGTTTCTTCAACCAGAAAATGATCGCAGAAGTGAAGCCTGTTGTAGCACCATGTAACAGCTTGCTTGACAGCCTGCCTTGCCAGACAACCTCTTTGATTCAAATAGCCGGTTAATGATTTACATGGAAAAAACATCAGCAGCCAACAATTTCTCCAGGCAGCTTCGTCTGTTTTGAGACAGAGCCCTCTGCTCCCTGTTCTAAACATGAGCAGCATCCAGTGGATGCTGCAGCATCCAGTGGATGCTGCTCATGTTTAGAACAGGGAGCAGAGGGCTCTTTGAAGGGGCTTGAAAAACAGGGATTTCACTTAATGTTGCACACACTGGAGGCAAGATACAACATACCATGAAAGGGACACTTGGCTTGAGCAATACTCACATTGGAACTAGATTCATTCTACTTTTTGAATAAATGCTGCACCAGAAAATCTGTCTTTTGAGCATTAAAATAATGCCTGTAGGCTTGAAGGGTTGTTCTGAAACGTTGTAGAGGACAGTAGCTGTTCTTCGGTTGGATTCACAGTGGTCACGGTCATTTTCTTTGGTGACCAGATCAATGGCAGAAAAACAAGCATCCACAGACTTTTGAAAGAGTATTATGCTTCCAATACTCCAAAGTTTTACACTACAAAGCTAAATATACTTTTTACATGTTGCATTTTCCCATTGGACACCTTCCTTTGGAGGTTTTCTGGGCCAGACCAACTGGACCCAGAACACGCTGGAAGGATTGTATATGTCATCTGGCTTGGGAATGCCCCGGTGGAGCTGTTCAGAGCCCTTTGTTTGCCCCTTTTACCCTCAACTTCATTGAATCCAAAATGTAAACCATTCTCCGATGGAGCTAACGTGTGGTAGCTTAGCGTTGGAGCACACATGGAGCTTCTCATTGTCATGTATGTTTTACATCACACAGTCATTTATTATCAGTTATTTGCCCAACAGTAATTGTGCAGCATGCTCATTAAATCAATATGCACATAAAGCACCATCACAATGCATCTAAGAATCAGTTTTTTCCCTTATCCTGCTGTGTGTGTACCTCGCCAAATCACAGCAAATAGTTTCCGTGTAATCAAACTGTAATTATACCATAAATATTGCATACATATCCACGCAGAGTCTCATCAATGGCTTGCTTCAGAGAGTAGTTATTAGTTGATTGGTGGGCTGTCAGCTTTACTTCCTGTCAAGGCCGCTCAGAGAAGACTCTGATTGGCTGGCATGGTGACAGAGGGCGACAGAGGGTTGACGGGTGCTGTGGGAGGAGAGGGAGGGAAGGCATTTGCACTAAGGGCTGTGGGAAAGGTTTCCAAAAATAGCTTGAGGCTGTGACAGGACAATGACAGGGCTGTGTTTGTGTGTGTGTGTGTGTGTGTGTGTGTGTGTGTGTGTGTGTGTATGAGTGTGTGTTCGCATCCTGTAAAATCTTAATAACAGCAGCACAACTAACCCAGCCCTATCATTAGAAATCTCCATAGACACAAGGACTCACTAAATAACAACACGGCCAACAAAAACAGTGTGAGTGTGAGCGTGTGTGTGTGTGTGTGTGTGTGTGTGTGTGTGTGTGTGTGTGTTTGATAGATACATAGGAAACAAAGAGGGACAAAAAAAAGAATAACCATGATACAGGAGTCTATCCTTAGGGAGAGAGGGAAGAAGATGCTCATCTTCCCCCTTTGTTTGAACTCCTATTTGAAATTATACACAGACACACACACACACACACACACACACACACACACACACACACACACACACACACACACACACACATACATACACATGTACTCACCGGCCACTTTATTAGGTACACCTTCCTAGTTCCAGACTGGACCCCCTTTTGCATAACCCCCACACATTACACCAGCACCACCAGCCTGAATAGTTGATACACGGCATGATGGATCCTTACTTTCATGTGGTTACTCCATATTCTGGCACAACCATTTAAATGTGGCAGCATAAAAAAACATATTTTCCGATCTTTTATCCAATTTTGAAGAGGACTTGCCAATTGTGTGGCACCGGAGTCCCTAAAATGGAGCTATTTCACCCGGATGAGTGTGGTTTTGCAGGACAAGCTCCATGACTTGTTTTGCACAAATAATGTTGATGCAAGAAATGCCATTGATATCAGAATACAGATTTGTTATTTGTTTGACATAATTTAGTCCATCTAAAAAAAATATTTTAGCACTTTTTAGTTGTACAGTTTTTCCAGTATAACGTCATGATGGTCAATTTAAAAAAAAATGTCAGCATGTAAAAGTCGTTTGAATCTCTGCAGGGAAGTCTAGTCAAAGGAGCAAGTATTTAATATCTTCGTAAATCGATGATCAACAAAAACTAAAAAATCCTCTCTGTTTGAAGTCACAGTTAGGTATGAGGTCTCCTGTAGGTTTAATCTTGGGGTTAAGGCAATTATTTGGTTAATAACTTTCTAGGCTTTCTAGTTTATCCAAAAGTGAGAAGACGACCCAATGCGAGCAGACAAGAACCCAACATAGGCCTGCATAAAATCGTGATCTCGATTCACCCTGTTCACGATTACATTTTTAAATAACTTAGATTTTTTTTTGGATTAAAAATAATAATAATTTCTTTATTTATTTTTTTTTTTATGACTTTGATTCTCATTTAATTTTACGAGCCGACTGCATCACTAATGCTACTACTTTCTTAGTGAGTTTTAAACGTAGACGGTATAAAATAGGTTTTAAAGCGCTCCCTTCTCTTCACTGAAGCCTCTCTGTGGTGATGATCAATGTGCTATAGGTGCCAAATTAAATATATGTTTGGTACTGCCAATTTGTTTTGTTTTGTCATGGTTCATGTGTGTAATAAATAAACATTACACTTTGTGAGAAAAAAAATCATGGCATAAAATCGTGATTCATATGTTTCCCTGAATCGTGCAGGCCTACCGCAACAGCAGTTTTTGATATATTTAAACCCGCCTGTATGGCACCAACAACCATGCCACATTTAAAGTCACTCAAATCACCTTTCTTTTTCTTGCTTGGTTTGAATTTCAGCAGATTGTCTTGACCATGTCCGCATGACAAAAATGCATTGAGTTGCTGCCTCGTGATTGGCTGATTGTGCTGATATGCATTAACGAGCAGTTGAACACATGTACCTGATAAAGTGTCCAGTGAGTTTATGTGCACAATCACAACACACACAAACTCACACTCTCTCCACACAGTCTTTTCTACCAAGCTTTGACTCTTGGCAGGGAGGAGCTGGTTGATGTTAAAAAGTCCTGTGTCTGGGTGGGAGCTGCTGCAGAGAGCATTGACAAATCAGTGATTGATTTTCCACCTCGCCCGGGGAAAGACAGCGAGGGAGGCGGGTAAATGATGACGAGATGAGAAAAGAGAAAACAGAGGTGGGGGAGGGCAGACACCAAAGGAGGAGAGTAGTGACGTAGAGGAAATCAGAGCAGGAATAATGAGAGAGCAGTAGCGTGAAAGGGGATATTAGTAGGAAATCAGCAGGTTTGAATTTTTTTTTTTTTTTATCTAGTACAGTTTTGCAAATGGAAGAATGGATATAGATAATGGATGGATGCATGCTCAAACTTTTTTGTTTGTAGAATTGGTCAAAGCATTGTTGGAAAATGTTATTTTTTATTGTCTTTTGTCATTGTGGTGTCCAGCTTCTACATTGTCTTTCTCTTTCATGAAGTTGGTGGACTCACAAGAGACATGGTCTGAATCAATAAAACAGACACCAAGATATTCTGACTCTTCCCTAGAATAGGCTGGAAGGCTCCAAAAGCAGTAGATCCTACAAATCCGTCATAACTTTGTAGTAGAGGTCGACCGATTCATCGGTTTTGCCGATTAATCGGCACCGATAGTTGATTGGTGGAACTATCGTTATCGGCAAAAATCCATACCGATAGTTTTTCCTGGTTGCGTCCGTTGCTGGAGCGGCTGAGAAGCACACGCTGTCATTCATTACACAGTACGTGAGAGCTGAGAAGGGTCTGCTGGCATCATGCATTACAATAGCGGCCTCTAGAGGCGAAATAAAAACTATCACCGATGCCTCGTGTTGTTCATTTTCGACACGTGTTACTGCGCGGAGAGCACATGCTGTGCGGAGAAGGCTGACATCAGAAGCGCGGTTAAAGCATCGACAGCAAAAAGGTATGTATACAGTACATTTTGTCATATCATTATAAAGTTATTAATTTGTTGAATAGATGCTGCATTAGTAGAGAAAGAACAGCACAACAGTATGTGTGCTTTCGAGGCTGAGATGACGCTAAACATTAGTAGTAGGCTAACTTACCTCAAGCGGTTAAAACACTGACAAAAATAAACAAAAGTCCGACCCAAATGTCAGAATCAGAACCCTAACGGCACCTCTGATTCATATTTAGATAATTTAATAGCAGTTAAACGTAGAGACTTACTGATTGCTGCAGCTAAAAGCTAACGAGTTAGCCGTCACGGGGGTGTCTTTGGTGTCTTTCTAGCCTTACAGGTGATTTTCTATCCAGCCTGGAACTTGTGCCCTTGTGCCTTTCTTCGGGGTTGTTGAGCATTAAATCCAAACTGTTACATCCAAGATTTATCCACTTGATGTTCATAATTCATCACGTTTTCGGTCATTTCTGCCGCTAACTCCGTGCTACCTATAGACAGTAGGTGCTACCGACAAGGGAATCTCCCATGATGCCTTTGTTTATGTTTTCAACCAATGGGAAGGCAGGTCCGTCACACATTACGCCTTATATGGGCATCCAAGCGAGAACAAAGAGTATATAGTGGGAAAGATAGATCCCTCCAGGTCAGTGATCGTCTGTTACCGTTCTAAACCGTTCTACAGAGAAGAATGGCGTCACTGTTTTGAGATTTGGCATACATTTGGGCTTTTTTTTGAAGAAATGTAAATAGTTTGTCCTTTATATGAATTATAATGCTCATTATGTTTATTTTTGCACTGGATGACTCCAAATATGTAGGAGAACTGTTTTAGACAACACACATGCTTGTGTAGCATTGCTGTGGGTGTAATATCAATAAATATGACATTATTATTTTGATTACTGGCAAAAGCGTCGGGACTTTTTTTGAAACAACGTATGTATTTTGTCAACTGTATAAGTTATAATGATTATTTCTTCACAGTTTGACTCCCAAGACATATGAGAAGTGTTTTAGACAGGGAAATGACTTAGCTTGTATTGCTTTGTGTGTGATATCAATATATATCTGTGAGATTCATGTTCCGTTTTATTTATTTATTTGTGTTTAAGGTCCTAAAACCTTTTTTAACATCGAAGTGACCTCACTGCAGCACACATATTCTAATAGCCCAGTTTGTCCTGAAAAAAATGTTCATAGATTGACTGTAGACAATAATAACTGTGTATAAGTATTGTTCATTGTTTGTTAATTAACATGTAGCCTACTAATACATTTTTTTAATTAAGGTTTTTATTTGTTAACCATAGTTAATGCACTATGAACTAAAATGAATGATCAAGGTGCAATTGTATTGCTCAAATTTGAATACATGCTGAAAAAAGTTATATGCATAATAATGTTCATGTTCATAGTTCATGTAAGCTAGCTAATAAATCCGTGTTAACAAATTGGACTTGCAAAGTGTTATAGCTAAAGAAACACACAATTGACATATTTTAATGTTTGTTTTTATCCAGTATCAATTCTAAATACTATCGGTCGATTAATCGGTTATCGGCAAATACGGCCCAACCTAGCTATTGGTATCGGTAAAATCCACTATCGGTCGACCTCTACTTTGTAGTGTCCAACATGGATGTGGTGTAACTTTAGACCTATACAATCAAAATAATTCTTGCAACTTAACTTTGACTTAATGCCAATGACTCATGACCTTACTTGAACTGTGTAGCCTTTTGACTTGGAATGACTTCATATCTTTCCCAAACCCAAAGATAAAACATTTTGTTTTCCTGACAACAGTTTTATTTCCAACAGATATACAGTCATGGCCAAAAGTGTTGGCACCCCTGAAATTTCTCACAGAAAAGTATTGCATTAACACATGTTTTGCTATACACATGATTATTCCCTTTGTGTGTATTGGAACAAAACACAAAAAGAAGGGAAAAAAGCAAATTGGACATAATTGCACACAAAACTCCAAAAATGGGCTGGACAAAATTATTGGCACCCTTAATATTTGGTTGCACACCCTTTGGAAAAAATAACTGAAATCAATCGCTTCCTATAACCATCAATAAGCTTCTTACACCTCTCACCCGGAATTTTGGACCAATGGGATTTAGATCTGGATCTGGCCACTTCAGAACTCTCCAGCGCTTTGTTGCCATCCATTTCTGTGTGCTTTTCGAAGTATGTTTGGGGTCATTGTCCTGCTGGAAGACCCATGATCTCGCAAACCCATCTTTTTGACACTGGGCCCTACATTGCGACCCAAAATCCTTTGGTAATCCTCAGATTTCATGATGCCTTGCACACAGTCAAGGCACCCAGTGCCAAAGGCAGCAAAACAACCCCAAAACATCTTTGAACCTCCACCATATTTGACTGTAGGTACTGTGTTCTTTTCTTTGTAGGCCTCATTCCGTTTTCGGTAAACAGGAGAATGATGTGCTTTACCAAAAAGCTCTATCTTGGTCTCATCTGTCCACAAGACTTTTTCCCAGAAGGATTTTGGCTTACTCAAGTACATTTTGGCAAACTGTAGTCTTGCTTTTTTATGTCTCTGTGTCAGCAGTGGGGTTCTCCTGGGTCTCCTGCCATAGCGTTTCATTTCATTCAAATGTCGACGGATAGTTCGTGCTGACACTGATGCACCCTGAGCCTGCAGGACAGCTTGAATTTCTTTGGAACTTGTTTGGGGCTGCTTATCCACCATCCGGACTATCCTGCGTTGCAACCTTTCCTCAATTTTTCTCTTCCGTCCACGTCCAGGGAGATTAGCTACAGTGCCATGGGTTGCAAACTTCTTGATAATGCTGCACACTGTGGACAAAGGAACATCTAGATCTCTGGAGATTAACTTGTAACCTTGAGATTGTTGATATGTTTCCACAATTTTGGTTCTCAAGTCCTCAGACAGTTCTCTTCTCCTCTTTCTGTTGTCCATGCTTAGTGTGGTACACACAGACACACAATGCACAGACTAAGTCAACTTCTCTCCTTTTTATCTGCTTTCAGGTGTGATTTTTATATTGCCCACACCTGTTACTTGCCCCAGGTGAGTTTAAAGGAGCATCACATGCTTGAAACAATCTTATTTATTCACAATTTTGAAAGGGTGCCAATAATTTTGTCCAGCCCATTTTTGGAGTTTTGTGTGCAATTATGTCCAATTTGCTTTTTTCCCTTCTTTTTTTCATTTTGTTCCAATACACACAAAGGGAATAAACATGTGTATAGCAAAACGTGTTAATGCAATACTTTTCTGTGTGAAATACTTGATTTTCTGGAAAAATTTCAGGGGTGCCAACACTTTTGGCCATGACTGTACTTTGAATCAATCAATCAAAAGGTAGGCTACGTTTGGCAGAACAGACTAGCAGACAGGCATTCAATGTTACCTCTGATTATCACTTTCATATGTAATATGGCTCAAAAATCCTAGATGGAGATGCAAAATACTCTAATTTGGGCACTGTTGGCTACACAAATAATGCTTAATTGAGTCTAGCATTAATATTCTTTGTCCTGCTATGACGCAAGCTAACATAAGCTAAGAGCTAATCTTGAGTACTTTGCAAACACAAACACGTCAGCATTGTAACGGAATCTTTAAATCCAAAATGTAGTCTTTTTTTCTTATAAAATCACTATTGCAATATCTCAACGAGAGCTATCTGTTACTATTTTATGGCTATTTTAAGTTAGCCAAATGTCGCTGCCATTGCTAGTTTCATAATGACTTGTTTTGGACTTGAAAAGCTGACTTGGGAGTTGCCTTTTTTGAATTTAGACCTGACTCAGGAACATCTTGCCAAGACTTAAAGTCCCCCTCCAGACACATTTATGTAATTAAATACATTGTTATGGTTAATATATATATTTTTACATATTATTCCCACATAAGAAGTAAATAAAAAAAAAAATCTTAAAATGAGATGCGCATCTACTCTTTCTCCCTCATTGAGACATAATGGATCTGGCCCCACCCCGTACACCACTGCTGCTCGTGCTAAGTTCAGAGTCTATTGGCTGCAAACTTTGCGATTCAGCGATTGGTTTACGGATTAGTGACAAACCTAATCAAGCTTGGCCGAAATATGTTTCAATCTCAAATTTCAGGGAATCTCCCCCTAGAGCACCAGAAGACATTATGTAACTGCATTAACAGGCTGAGTAGAATTCCTCACTAACAAACGATCATTTCCAATAATTGGCCGGAGGCTGATTTAAAACCATCTTGTTTGCTATCAACTTTAAGTGACTAATTGCTAAGATGTTTAATTTTGCTTTGCACGCTGGAGTGAATTATTATTGTGTGTAATCTATTCTCACCTTTAAGCACTGACGCCCCTCCTTGAGTTGTGTGCTGCTGAGGAAAAAGCAAATATTGATCATAAATCATAGCCAAAGGCACTCCAATTAATCACTGAATGGCTGTCCTGTTTTGTGCACCTTGGGCGTTTTGTTGCATTGCTGATGTTTATAATGTTAGTTTCAGATTGTCTTGGAAAAAGGTCGAAATGTGCTGATTCATCCACTGAGCCACACCCTTTTTACGGTCAGTTACCCTCAGCATTTTGTTTTTGGAAG